>JAHWFP010124407.1:251178-286999 GCA_023313725.1 Lithobius niger | reverse complement strand
GCGATTCGTCCCCTCTATAGATTATTCGGCAAATTGGCCAAATCACTTTTTTGCATAGCTGAAGAAAACCTTGACTATCCAGAAGACGTATTTTATTTATAAAAAATAAGTATCTAGTACGAAAAACTGAAATATTTACATTAGGCCTACACATTTTTTTATGCGTATAATGCAATCTGCAAAATTGATTTTATAAAAATTAATCCAATGGTACTTTACAAGGCCAGAAAATTCCGGAAAATAGCAAAATTGCGTCAACTTCCGGCCCCGCTGGGGGATCTCACAGCGCTCCCCCAGACCCCATAGCTGATATTGTTTTCTCCCTCCACACCATTCGGCTAAATGGCTAGTGTTGCCCTCTCAGTACAAAACCCTTTTTACATCACTGGGAGGGTCATCGAACACAGCCCTTCCCCCCAGAAATATCCGTAAGGTCTGAGAATCACGCACAAGAAGAAAATTGAATGAGGAAGATTTTCTCCTGAGGATGTTTTGGACGAAAGTGAATGAAATTGTGGAGATCAGGATCTCTATTCATCCCCACATCTGAGGCACATGGACTTACAGGACGAAATCTATAGAACAGTAACATTTGCCGCCATATTGGCACCAGTATGGGTTTTGCAGGGCATAACTACAAGGTGCACTCCATAAAAATGGAGGGAAAACAACGGAAGAGCGGATTTTTTAGGCTTAAAATAACGTTGTTTTCTCCAACAACAAAAATCGCGCGTTTTAGGTCTAAGAAATCACTCTGCACAGCATCGGCTTCAGTATGACACCATTCTATTTCTCTCTGCAGTGCCCCTTGCAGCTAACCCATTAAGGCTCCACCATAGAGTTATACCATGGTTACTAAACTAACTGGCCCGACCTACAACGAATTAGAGGGGGTATACAAAATGGACACCACGACTGTCCCATTCCTTGAGGTCTGTTCGGGAATTGGCAAATCGCATCGGTGAAGTTTTGTACGGAGAGGAGCGACATCTGTTGGCATCTAGTGGCGGTTATCAAAATGTAATTTTAATTTTACGTAGATTTGCGTGACAAATTTTTATTATGTATTAAAATATTTTTAAATAGTTTTTAAGTTATCACTTAACCACAGTTACGCTATTTCGCTGCGCTTAGAAAAAAAAAAGCGACACGTTCGTGTATCCAGAAAGTGTTGCAAGGGAAGGAACGTTGCACTTTTGTACGGACGGTGTCGCCCTCGGTTGACAGAAAGAGGCAATCATTACTTAAGTGGCGTTTTCGGCAGCCAAATTTCCCAACCTAGTGACGTATGCTATTTTTCATTCAAGATCCGGCCAGTACTGTAGATAGCCCTGGTTATACACAATAATACTACGTCGTGTAGGAGGCTCAGTATCTTAGGCTGGTTGCTAAGAATAAACATCGGATTCTGTTAACCTGTCTCATTTCTTTAAACATCGGTCATACCATGATGCATCATACCATCTTCTCCTATGATCATACCCACCCACCAGACACCACCAGGGCGTGTACCCTGGCAAAAGGATTTTTCAATTCTCACCAATTCCATGGTCCGGAATATGCACAAAAAGTACTACGAATATCATAAAGAAATAAAGCAAGCAAAATTTTGTTTATAAAATGTAAACGCTATTTCTTGTGTATAAAACGGCTTCGGCGTCATGCTAACTCAACGCCATGCTAAATTTCAATAGGTTAAGTAATAGTTATTGGTGAGAAACGAGCGGTTATCGATTTTTAACCCACGGCTGCGATTATTGGCCCGGCTCAAGTATGCAAATAGGTCGAGGGTAGAGCCTTATAACCTTATAAAGAGCAGGGCTAACAGACGCACGACTCCAATACCTTCAGTTGTTTCAGACCGAAGAGACCAACTGTGTCTCATTTTCCAGTGACAATGGAGCATGGCAGCATTGTCAGCATTCTATGATGGTAACTTAATTTAAGGGTCCTTTACTTCCCGCTCACCCTCACCCCCCCCCCCCCCCACTCACAGATATGCGTCTCTCAGTTATAATTGCCAGCGACAGCCTATTTGGTTGTTTTCAAAATGGCGCGGATTTTTTTTAACGATTTCTGATTTTGAGCGACTCTAACTAGTTGCAAGCCTATCTATCGGACTGGCTGCCCTTCTAGACAGAGAGAACGTCCAACTCCATAAGATCCTAATCTTGTCAAGGTCACCAGCAAGAAATGAACAGGAAAAAAAAATGGTGGCCAACTTTCCATTACAATTTTTTTTTAGTGGTTTAAAAAAATGAGCTCAAGATTTAGAGAGTTTTCCTTGAGTAAGTTCACGGTGGTTAGTGCGATGATGGCGGCTTCCGGAAAATTAGGGAGAAAAAAGTTAAACGGCACAACACAATAGATGAAAAAAAAAAAAAAGGTCTAGTGAAATGTAGGATCAGTGTTTATTGCGTGATTACACACCGATCAACGACTAATGTGTTTTGAATCTTCCAAGTTAAATTTATTTTTTTTGTCAATCACAAACGTGAGAATTTTTTTTTAAGATGTAAGATTTTTCAAATTGCATTAGGCTATGTTCACATGGTTTTGTTTTTCTCCGCCCCCGTCTTAATTAGCTCGGCACACCAATGTTCGATTACACATAAGTTTTGGGAAACCATAAAGTTCATGTAGTCAAACTGTATTTTTACTTTGCCAAAACATGCAAGCGAACAGCCCTATATTGTTTTCACCTGACTTTGAAACTCTCCGTTTGGCACTGTATTTTCGATTCTAGGGGGAAAAAAAACCTCAGAAAGTTTCCTTGTGAAATTTCTCTTGCCAGCCTGGTGAAATTCGATCCAAGTCACCTAACCTAACATTTAACAAAAACAACGACATGAAAAGAAATCGATAAAATAATTCGGCTTTTTTTCCAGGTTTTTTTTCCCCCATCGGCTCTTCTTCTTATTCCGTAACTTTTTTTCCATCAGCTGTTTTTTTCCAAGCATTTTTCCGTGGTTTTTTCCTTATGGCTTTTTTTTTTTTCGAACGGTTTTTTCAAACAGTTTACCAGATCGGGATCAAACTTAGTATGCACTTAAAAGGACATACCATCTCAATCCCGAAAGGCAAATATTTTTGTACTGATATAAATGTTATAGAAACCAACGACTGGTGTTATTTAGTTATTATACAAATATTTTAAAAAGATAATCAATATATATACAGGGTGTCCCAAAGTCCCAGTGCCAGCCTCATAACTTTTGAAGAGGTTGAAAGAAGATAGTGAAACCCACGCTATGTACGTTTGGTTAAAGGATCTATTTTTGTGTACAACCGGTATTTCGCCTTCATCCTCGCCCCCCCCCCCCTCACACACTCAGAAATGTCCAATGGAATGAGGGGTAAAGGAATAAAATGCCGCAATGAGAGCATCGATATGATAAGGTCGATACGATGAGCACATCCAAAATGGTGACCAGTCAAACATTAGGATTTTCCTCTGCATTCCTATTTGTTACTCAGGCTAAAGACATCATAAAGGGACGTAGGTGGCAGCAAAATGGTTCGCTCAAATTTGGTTGGATTACACCCACAACATTGTTTGTAGTTTGAAAGTCAAAAGTCTGGGCCTCAGTGCCAGAGCTAGTGCCGCCCTCGGGCTGTCTTCTAATAATAATCTGACTGACCTTGCTTTGCAACTGCGTAAATTGGCGAAACGAAACATAAAACTCGGACGATGAACATTTTCCATTAGCTAAACATTGCCTGTGTTCATCAAACGTTCAAAGGATTGAAAGGAATTACTAATTTAAGGTACATGCTCGTGGACCTCTGTTCCTAGAGGAAGCTAGCAGGGGAGAGGGGGAGTCACTGAGGCCCACATGGATTTCAAACTGCAAAAGACGTCGTGGGTGTAATCCAACCAAATTGAAAGAAGCATTTTGCTGCCACCTACGTCCCTTTATGATGTCTTTAGCCTGAGTAGCACATATGGATACAGAGGAAAATCGTAATGTTTGACCGGAGACCATTTTGGATGGGCTCATCGTATCGAAAACTCCCATTGCGGCATTTTACTCGCCTAATGAAGACCCTTCAAATAAGGTATTCCTTTACCTCCCCCCCCCCCATTTCATTGGAAATTTCTGAGTTGGGGCCCCCTGGGGCCCCTAGGGGGAGGGGGCAGGAAAAATACCGGTTGTATACAAAGGTAGACCCTTTAACCATACCTACATTGCCACAGTTTCACTATCTTCGGTCACCCGTTTCAAAAGTTATGAGGCTCGACTGGGACTTTTGGGACACCCTCCTGTATACTACGCTTAGTTGGGATGCACTTAGCAAAATCATCAGCATGCACTAAAATGAAAGAGGCTGAGGGTGATAATCAGTAACAAATGAAATATTGCTTCAATAATGCTGGCTCTTAGAAGCGAGTTCATATCATTTATTTCTCAGGAGCCTTGGCCCTCAGCCACACGCTCCTATAGCCTCCTATATACTAAAAGTGCCCTGCACCACACCATATATGTGCACACCACACTCAGTAGTTTCAATTCAATTCAATGTTATTTATTGGGGCCAGGGGCTTAGGCCACACGCCTACCCTAAAACTAAAATACAAACGACATCTCATCTCATTACATCACAATCTGTCATATTCACTGTACCTTATATTTAACACCGCCAAAACATCAGAACATTATGCACTTGCACTCTGAGCATCAAAACATTTGATACTAAAGACGTGGGACAGCAAATGCGCAGAGAGGACTCACAATCGCGCACCCGTAGCTCGCACAAAATTAGCAACCGCACGCCAGATGCCTGTGCACCGTTTCCGTTCACACGACTGTAGTAAAGACTGCAGAGACAACTGCGCACCGACTCTCCGCTGCAACACAGTGCGCGGTTGATTGTACAACGCACACTCTTAAAGAAAATGCTGCAGTGAACAAAGTTGATTAAGCAACAATCACTGCATGCACTATCGTTGTTGCGGGCTTATCGCTCTTGGTATCAAAACGGAAAAACAAGCAATTCAGCCACACTGAGAAAAACATTGGCGTCCTCCATTGAAAACGCTATTACACCAGGGCTTCCAAGGGAGGGGAGCAAGGATTGGGATAATCAGACAGCGCAGGGTGGAATGCGGGTTGAGGGGGAGGGGGAGCAGGGTCAGAGGAGGGCAATACCTCACTGCATAACCAATGAGTCGATACCAGCGGGCGGGAGGGCAGGGAAAGAAACAGAGTGGGGGGGGGGGGGGTTCTGGGATGAGCAAGTGGGGAAGTCGGGGGCTGTTTGCTAGAACGGCGTATGTTGCGCCGGAGTGGTTCTGTTAATAAACGAAGAAACGGTATGGGGAGAACATTTTGAACTGTTCCATTGTCCGTCTTCGTTTATTACGATTATTTTTTGCTAAATTCTTTCTTTATTTATTGCTTGCAACTTTTGTGATAAAATCTTGTTTCTGTCAAAATACCGTCTGATGCTTTGGACAAATCTATCTTGCAGTATTTAACCATTCGATTTGGGTAGCACTAACATGTAACTTTTATTTTAGAATTGATATACATGTTTTTTCTTTTCATGTTCGTTAATATTTTGTATTTTTGTTTTTAGCTTGACTTTTAGAATACTATTCGGTTTGTTTTCGCAAGCAAAAGCCTGTGATTTATTTTTCTTTATCTAGTGTCTTCGCACCACACGCGAGCATCAGCTGGTGTCTGGTGTCTTCTTCAGTTTGAGTTGAATAAACTTACTTACTACTTACGTATTAATTCTCTATCATCATAAACACAAAAAATGACACGCGTATCATCTCAGATGCATGTCATACGTGCTGAGGTGCGGCAATTACGATGTATAATCAGGGTCGAATTGGAAGGGGTCGGGTCTCCCGGGAATGTTCAGCTGGAGCCTCGGGAACACGTCCCGGCCTCGGTAAAGTGTCTAGGGGTAGTGCAGTACGCTGAGTTGCGTCCCGTTTCGCCAAATCCCGTTTCTCTAAACTCAAAGCAGATTAAAAGCTTTTGCCTAAAGGGAAAATCCCGTTTCGCCAAATCCCGTTCACGAAACTTTAGGCACACGAAATTTAAAATATCATCCCCGCGTAATGGTCAGACATTTAAAGACAAACACCCGTTTTGCATAATCCGTTTTGTAGAATAATTTTTTTGCAAATTACGTGCCTCGCTCGCTGCGGCTAAACACATAACATCAGAAACTGTAACTGATCACAAAATCCTTCCAATTAGTGATGCATCTTTTAACTTGTGCAATCTAAAATTTTTGGAGAATATTTTGATTCGGCAAAACGGGATTCTGCAAAACGGGAATTCCCGCTTAGGAAAGGGTAACCATCATGTGTGTAACTAACTATTCTTAAAAAGAGAACTTTGGCATCGATCTAGTGACGACCAAGCATTCCAAACAAGATTTAAAGTACACGTTTTCCCGTCTGTATTGCCAGTTTTCAAAACGCAAATAAATATAATTAGTCTTATTCTACCATGTACTGCTTGCCTCTGTTAAATGTTTGCCTTTTAAATCTCCATTACATAGAAATAAGGTATTACATTTCGTGCACGTAAAATTATGTCAAATTAGTTTTGGCGTAACGGGATTACGCAAAAACTTTTAATCTGCTTTTTTTTTTTTTTTTGCATTTTTGGAGAACAAACGGGATGAGTTCACCGTACGCTTCCCCAGCAGCGTCCCAGCCCTGGAAGCTAGTGTGTTTTTAAGAAATTGGGGTAAATTTGAAACATTTTTCTGCAACTTAAAATACAGTTCAATTTAAGATGTAATTGGGGAGGTGGGGGGGGGGGGGGACGTCGGTACTCTGGATCCAGTGTGTGAGGTGGCGGGGAGAGAGGTCCGTGTATTTGGAACGTTTTCCTACAATTAAGAAGTTCAATTTTCATGCGAATTCATTTGAAGTTATACTAAAAGTTAAAAAAATTAAAAATTTTTTTTTTAAACAAGGGACTCCTGTAAGAGGGGAGGGGGGGGCTTCCCGGTTCCCGAACGGCCCAATCCAACACTGGAAGAAACCTATTAGGATGGAGGGGATTGCCTCCAAGAAAATTAATAAACAAAAAAAAAACTCCTGGCGCATCACGAACGACTCCAATTCAGAGAATCATACGCGAATCAGCATGTCCCTTTATCTATTTTATGATTAACATTAAAACATCCGTGTAGAAACCGGCCGAAAAATGAGATACAGACAATCAACGGGTCCCATGCTCTTCATTTGCGTGCACCTACAATGTCAGTTGCCATGGCATCGATCGTCAAGGAGCAACTCCCTTATAATTGATGACATATCAAGACAACTTAATTCCCCTTCCGACCAAAGCAAATATCTTTCCCCTTATCAATTCTTCGCAATAGAATGCCCTCTCTTCCCCCTCCCTCACCCCCCCCGGGAAACAAGGGACGTGCGAAGGACGGAGTTGGGAAAACTTTTTACCCATTCAGCATCCTGCAACAAACCTCTAAAGGCTATCGTTGCAATCCCGAATCGGTCTCACGGTAACGTACGAGCCAAATGGGAAAAAGTCGTCAAAGGAGTGACGGTAATCGGGGGTGACGTCAAGTTCGTGATGGGGTTGCCATTCTTTGGCTTCACCCTCGTGCGTCATATGCTGGTCACGCGCGAAGACCCTCCTTCCTTGCAATGAAGGGGCTGAAGCCAACCCCATCATCTAAAGACTATTCCCCCCATCTTTTCAAATGCTCACACACCATTTCCCAATTTGCGCACCAGAGTAGCTTGGTGTTTGGGAAGTTGGGCGCCATCTTGGATTAAGTGCTTTCGTCATTCTAACGAATGGATTGACTAACTTCGGACTAACTTCGACCTAGGTAATCGTGCTTGCCAGATGTTTGCGGATTCCCGATGCAGATTATTGAAGAATGTCATAAAAACAATGGGGCAGATTCAGTGCCGCAAGTAGATTTTGTCAAGGAGGGGAGAGGGGTGGTGCAAGGGTCAAATGCTGGGCCCCCTCCTCAACATGTACACAATTCTGGGGACAAAGAGGTTTCCGAACCCAGACCAAACAACTTAAAATTTTGTCCTTTTGGCCCCCGATCGTTATTTTTGCCTCCCCCCTATCCAACACCTGCAGGATCCGGGTGCCTTGCCCCTTTTGCACCACCCTTAATTGCAGCACTGAGCAGATTACGACTACCACTGGCTACAGTACTGAAAAAATTTACGTTTTTTTTTTGTTCCTTTGCCGGTTCAGTCGAAAGCTGACAAGAGGGAGAATTTGAAAAGATTTTTAGATTCAGACAGCTAATAAGACTGATGTAGAATTCTAAGTTACGAACACTTTATTGCCTTTACATTTTTTACCTCTAGCAAGCAGGCTAAAACAATGATTAGGATAACAACCACAAATCCCAGTCCCACTTTCATCGTTTTAAAAAGGTATGTTTTTTTTAATTTTATTAATTTCTTTGAGCCCTAAGTCAACCGAAGAATAATTTAAAGGAGGAAGCCAACCTGGGGATTTAAACCGGAAAGCCTCCGATCATCGTAGAGGCCGAAAGATTGTCCAGAATAGTTCCCATACCTGCTGAAGGAGCTTGGTAGCCTCTCACACTACCCTGGCCAGCAGTCCTGGTGGGGACTTTGCCAAGGTCCCCTTTTCAGGGGTTCGAACAGATCCGCAAACCTCCAGCAACCAGGATGAGCTCTCTCACCACTCAGCCACGATGATCACCAATATTAACAGTCAACACAGACTCTCTAGGTGTAAAATACCTTCATTTGATGCCTGTGGACAAGCTCACTGCCTCGCAGGTGGGTCAAAGCTCTATCAATTGAAGAAAGGTTATTTTTCATCCAGAGAATATGAAAAGGGCGTTGAAGTGAAATTATAAATTTTGAAAGACCATGAAACCTCATAAGTTTGCATGTTGGTTGAATTTTTCCTGTCGATGGTCTTCGTCAGGGAGGACATGAACGCATTTTTGCAGGGGGATTGTTCTCACTGTTGATGTAAAGCAGACTGCTTTAAAAAATAAACAACATGGAGCCTGTATTTAACAGCTTCTGTTTTATCGAGTATATGTAACAAACACTTGGTAGCATGCTTTAAATATTACGATACACGCTAGTGTGTCACTTGCCAAGTTCAAGAACGACTGACATTATTTGAATACTGTTAGCGATTATAGTTGGGCGACCATTAGCGCAGTGCCTTTTATCTGAATACAAACTTGCTGTTAACGGAGATATGCAGAAAAATATTAATGCGGTACAAATCGTTGTAGTTCATATAAATTGGCTTCTGTTGTAAATTTGCTCAGCTGTTGTAAAGAAAAACCAACGTTTACCATTGTGACACAAGTCCTTCTTTGAAACGTGTGGCTAAAAACCATTGCTAACGGGCGACTGCTGCCTGATGACTATAGCAGCCTAACTACTACTGTGTTTGACTCTATGCGAATTTTCATGGACCTTATAGTCAGGGGTACAGTATACAGAGTCTTCCGCAATGAAACATTGTGTACAGCTGTGGCCGTAGTGTTTGCGTGATTTCAGGTGTGAAGAGTGTCACACAAAAGGCGTGGGCGGCCGAGTACGTAAGAAAATATTGTTGTTACCATTGTCAGTGGCGTCTGTTGTTGCCGCAGTATGCATATCCTCAGCAGTGACTCACTTATTGATTTTATTCAGGAGCAACCAAGAAATAACTAAGAACAACAATTAAGTAAATCTAGGAGACAATGCACAATAGGCCTGTACTGCCGTAACCCTTACAACTGTATGCGACTGTGGGGGAGCCACACCAAGCATATCCAGTAAAGAGACATTAGCAGCAGACTTGGTAAGCAGATCGTTACGCAATCCAGTAAAGAGACATTAGCAACAGACTTGGTAAGCAGATCGTTACGCAATCCAGTAAAGAGACATTAGCAACAGACTTGGTAAGCAGATCATTATGCAATCCAGTAAACATGACGCACTCCAGAAGATAATGTTCCACTAACGTACTCCCAGCAACACTCTCGTCATCCAGAAGCGCCAAGAAGCCATTCAACGGGACTTGATCTAGACAGAATAAAGAGGGCAAGAAAGATGCTGCCTTAGGCATAAGATCCAACTCCTTCAGACTGATGATAGATGGGTGCTGGTTAAACAGAAGTCTGCCCATACTGTCCATAAACTAGGCTTTTACTCCACTGATAATGCACTATGTTACAAAGAATAACATTAAGGTTCCATGAAGGAACCGAAGCACCGATTGCGAGTCTGTTTTAATTGTCACAACATCCATTCCTAAAGCCAAACTGTGGTCTAAAGACAAGGCAATACCTGCTAGTTCCACCAGCATCACATTTGGTACACTTGGTAGACATTGAGTAAACATCGGTTTAAGACCAGGAATCCACACCCCCACAGCACCAGACATGGAGATATCGCAAAAAAAAAAACCAGCCCATCAGCTTAACTTCGATCCATAAAAGAGGACAATGCAGAAGCTACCTCTGTCAGCAGGCTGGGAGCCTCACTTCGATCCAAATGACCAATGTTTTCTTGGTCGCAACAACCACTTCACCAGACGCTCCCAGGAAAGAGGCCAACCTGTCTGATAATAAAGAGTAATCTAGGAGAACTTTACGAACCCGGTCAACACTTGGTCGGCTGCAATTCCTTAAGTACATACGGAATTAATGGCCCTTGTACCTTACAAGCCAAAGGGCAACACTAGCTTCAACTTGCAAAGGTGAAATGGCAGAATTCATTTGGCATCTAGTAATCAGATGAAGACACGTTTACACTCACCTGAATATTGTTTGGATGTTTGACCAGACAGGAAGTCAGAAAAGGCAAATGACACAGGCCTGTACACATCACGATGTCGCCATGCCCCTTGCTCATCTCCATCTCCGGCAAAGCAAGGCTCAAAAAAGGAGAACCATGCCACGCCTGTACACTTACGAATGCTTGTCTGCTTGCTGCTAGCTATTGCTTCAGAAATGGTCCAGAAACATGTGGTGCATGTCCTATGTGGCATTCCTAGTCCCAGCCTTCAACGATGAAATTCACAAGAAAGGGACTGGAGAATGCTCTGCTCTGCAAGGAAATGGTATCATAGTCAAGAAAGCTAAGTTAAAACTGTATAAGGCAGAGTTGAAGTATTTAGGCTTCATGATAAACAAAGATGGTGTGGCTACTTGCAAAGGTTTTAGATCGAAAAGGTCGGCACCAGAACCAAAGAATATTGCTGAATAGAAGTTTTATTTAGGGCTTCTTAATTAGTATTCCAAGTTTTTTTCACATTTGGCTACAATTTTAGCTCTCCCTGGATAAGTTTCTTAAATCGAAAATCTCTGGTCCTGAACGAATAAATGTTCAGAGGCAGTGACCAAGCAAAGAGCATTTTTTAAATCCGAAGTTCTGGTTCACTATGACCCCAAACTTAAAATTGAAATTAGTTTGTGATGCCTTTCCTGTAGATTTGGGCGCCACACTTGTGTATACCTTGCCTAATGATGAGGACCAGCCAATTGCATTCGTATCCATGCAATGAGCAAAACCAAACTTGGCTATGCCCAATACGACCGGGAAGTAGTGGTGTAGTTGTGTAGGAGTGCACAAGAGCGGAGCTCCGTCACTGTTTTTTTTAAGGCTGAGCGGCGTTCCGGCACTTATTCTCACGACAGGAGCAGGTTCATGCGGTATTTTTCTCAATTTACTTTTTTTTCTGACTCGATGCAGTGTCTACCGTGTTTGCAAGCTGCCATCTCAATTCTCGATTTACTCTCTAGCATTTGCTCGACTATCTTGTTTACTATTTTTTTAACGTATACTCTACTATTTTGTCCGTACCCCATGGGGAAAAAAACAGCGTTTTCAATGTTAATATGTAGGTTTGACAGAATGTAGCAAAACTGTTAAACAGTGAAACCAACAATCAATAAAACTGAACCAAGCATCTTTCAGTTTATTTATTTATTTCAGACTTTAAGCCACGCAAGGCAAACATGTGTGTGGGCTGTTTTGGAGCTGTAACTAACCCCCCTCAATTGCCTAACCAGAGCTCTGCCACTATTTTGTTTACCACTACACCACTGCCGGGAAGCAGTCTCGATTGTCTTTGGGATTAAATGTCACCATCAATATCTCTATGGTAGGTGCTTCATACTGCAATCAAAAAGTCTTGCTCTGGATATTTGGTCATAATGTAGGCATCCCTGCAATGGCGGCCACACGCTTTCAGTATTGGATGTTATTCTGTTATAAATGTGTGTGACTCTGAATTTCAACATATCCACGGCAAGCTTAATTTAATTGCTGATTTTTTTCTCAAGCATACCTTTGCCACATGGCGAGCCTTACATGAAACCGACAGGTAACACGTATGAACTTGCAAACAGATCTGTCCTTGCCTGTCCTGAGCGACCAGCTGGAGAAATATACCTTGAAAAACCGTGTTTTGTCCATGATGTATCGCCACGCAAATTACAGCTGGCCTCTCAAAATAGACAATGACAAATTGAAGCAATATTTCCTAGGCGTAATGAGCTATCGTTAGATAAAAATGCTATTTTCAGAAGTGTTACAATGGTAACACCTGAAATCTAACGTCAATATGTCTTGACTGAACTCCATTCGGTGCATTGTCGGATTGTGAATATAAAAGCCCTTGCCCTTTCACGGGTTGGTGGACAGGTACTGACAATCACCTACGAAGTTGGTTAAGTTATGCGACTCCAGTCAATGGAATACAGAAGGAGATATTGGTGGAAGAAAACACATTTTGGAACGATCCGCAACAGCGTGGAGTCGAATTCACGTTGATTTTGCAGGGATTTCCAGTCATTTTAGATGCTCGTTCAAGGTTTCCGTTCGTATACTTTATCAAGACTTCCACTAGCACAAGTATTATTCGGAAATTCAAAGAATTTTTTGCTACATACAATTTTTGTAAGACTCGTAACCGACAAGACACCAACTTCTTTTGGTAAGAATTCAAGCAGTTTCTGTGTGAATATGGTATACGTCACATCACAAATGTGCCATTTTCCCTAGTTCTAATGGAACCACAAAGAATCTGGTTAAAGAAATCCCTGAAGCATTCCTTGAAAACAAGTTTAACTCGAGGACTAAATGTTGAAAATGCAATGCTAAACTTCCCAATGCAAGCCCGCACCACACCACATACTGTACTGGGAGTACGGCCGGTGTATAATATTCTTGAAATATTCTTAAAACATGTTCGTACAAAGCAATCACTTCTATTTCCTAATACTACAAGAGAAGGGGGAAAAAACACTAAGTCAACTGTTACCTAATTTGCATAAACAACTACATAATCTGAGATTGAGCCACCTGTCTATGCAAGGGACTTTCATATGGGGAATAAATTGTGCTGGGCTGCTGCAATTGTGCTTGAAAAACAGGGCATATATCGTTAAAACAGCTGACGGAAGCATTTAACATCTACATTGCGATCAACTGTGCAGTCGCAATATCAAAAACCATTGTTTTCAAAGTAGAATTAAGGAATCAGGTGATTCTTGCACGGTTTTGCCATGGGGGGGGGGGGGGCAATACCGCTCAAAAGTAGTTATTACCAAAATCCCTGCCTGCTAGGAATTGTTCGATGTCGTCCATACGTACATTGTTGAAGAATCAGTTATATCATGCTCCAGCAATTACATCTGAAATTGACACCACCAGTTTGGTCTCCAATCTGCGGTGTGCATAGCAGAAGCTTCGTTGCCAGTGGAAATTGAGCTGGTCAAGTCACATAAACTGTCCATGAGGTGGTAGTGCCATTCAGGGTCGTAGCCAGCCCACAGCACTCACATCGGCCACTGTGGGTAAAGAGTTGGAAAGTTCGGTGAAGCGAATTTAGTTTTAAGATGTGGCAGTCAGCTGCGCGTTCTGTACACCAGTTAATGCTCTCTGCAATAAAAGGTCTGCCGGCCTACAAGCTAATGGGAGAATCCAGTTCTGAATCCACATTAATGGGAGGACAGGTAGGCTCTGCTTTGTTGTGAAACTTAACCTGCCTTCCCCAGTGTGGATCCACTACTGGACTCTCCGGTTTGCTCGTAGGCTGGCATATCTTCTACACTAACACAATTGGCAAAGTTGGTTTCGGCTGTGGTTATAAAAAAAAAAATTCTGGCTACGGCCCTGGCGCAAGTCCTCCTAAACTGTCCAGGGGGATCTCCGCCCTAAGTTTTCCACTGTTCGGGACCTGAAAAGAAAGTGCCGCAGTGTGTTAATCTTGAATCACTCTAGGATTAGTTTTAAGAGAAGGTGTCTAATTGCAGCTGTTAGATTTATTCCTTTATTCATGGTGTCCTTGCTTTTCATTCTGTCCCATGTATGTACTATTTTGTCACGTTGGTATTCTGTGCCGTGATCATTTACTTGTTTATTTTGGAGGGGGTGGGGGCAGTGTGTGGTGATTACAGTAAATATATGTGATTTGTGTGGTTTTCAAAAATGGGTGACTACCAATTAAATCAATGCAAGTGGTTTGAATTTAACTTGTGGAGGGTGGGGTGGGGGAGCTTATTGTACATTTAAAGGTTGTCAATTGCTCATAGCCAGTGTAAATAGTGTATATAGTAAATTATAAATAGGTATACCCTAATTCTTCTTCAGGGGGTGGGGTGAGTGTAATGTATGTCAGTTGCCATAACTTACAGAGAATGTCACTATCCTCTAGGTGGTAGATGGCGTGTCAAGCTCCACCATTACCTGTATGTAATACTAGTATGACGTCTCCATTCGTCACACCCTATAAAAAAAAATGCACAGAGCCATTGTATGCATTGCACTTTACCCGACCTTGCATTTGTCCAGTTGTTGGTCTTTCTTTAGGCCCGTTTTAAACCATGCGCAATGGCTGTTTGCCGTGACGTCACCATGAGTTAGCCAATGACGAACGAGAACAACGGCTGTTTGGCCGTCTGATTGGACCAGCCCAGTCACGTGATACGCACGTCACAGCAAACAGCCATGGCGCGTGGTATAGGCATGGCTGAACCCAGGTTCATTTTAAACCGGGTCGCGGCTCCTTAAAGATCCGGAGCCAGGGACATTAAATTGTTCCTAATGTCCCTGACTTAATTCAGCCCTGCAACGAAGTATTTAAATCCAGGTTACCGCGTGAGGGTTAGGGAGAGGGAGGGGGGGGGGAGAAGGGAGAGGTTCAAAATATTTAATTTGAACAAATTCAAGCGGGATTGTTGCTTTAAAGTACAACTTTACCTTAAAATTCTCCGATTTGGGTGATAGTGACTGTAAACACGGATATTTTCTCCACACACAATCATAAAACGAATTTAGGAAAACTTTTTAACAAATCTTCACTATCATTCCGCAACAGAGCACCGAGTTCCACAGACCACGCCTTGTTTCCTACTCCGTATTAATTTCTTTGAACACGGTAGCCTACACACAAACGTGTTCTGGCTTAGGGGCTGTTGAATAGTTATGAGGTGCTGATGCTTGGAAGTTCAAGGTGTTGATGACGACACGCCTCATGACGACGTTTTTGGTGATGTCGCCATCTAAGACTGTGACGTCATTTGTACCTTCGCAACTGTAGAGGGCGGGATTTGCGATTATCACTAGTTAGCATCCCTCAAAGCCAGAAGCGAAGTAACAAATGAAGCAAAAACAATGACCAAACCCAAACCCATCTAATCCACCTAATTTAGCTACCGTGAAATGAATCTAGCGGGAAAAAATACATTGAAGCATAAAGTCCAAGGGAAAAAAATCCATAAAAAAAAGTTGTTATAAAAAAAGGAAAACAAGTTTATGGACTAAACGTCCGTGGCAAAAGCGATCGTTGAAGTAAGAAAAAAAAAACATAGATAAACGTTACCTGGTGAAACTCGTGCCCTACCTGGTGCCCTACCTAGGCAATTACCTCGCCTAATTAACAGTAATTAACAATAACAATACAACAAAAACATGCGCCGTCGTTTTGTGGTTTTTGATGTTGAACATGGCATTTTTCCTCTTTGTCAGGCCCGGACTGGGTAGGGGGACTGGAGGGCGATCGCCCGGTGGGCCAGCACCTCCTCTTTTTTTTTTAGGTTTTTTAATTTGTTCATTGCGCTCATGCGCTCTAATTTTATAATGACCGATTCAACTGACTGCTGCAAATGGGGCGTGGGGGCTGGGTGCCTGTAAATTTAATGGAAAAACTAATTCGGTGAGCCAATTTTTATTTTTATTTGGTGGGGCAAAATGATATGAGCCCGGTCAAAAAATTTCAGCCAGTCCGGGCCTGCTCTTTGTCCCTTTTTCCGCGGATTTCCCCCCGATTTTTTCTCCTCCATAGACCCTTTCTTCTCGGACGAACATTTTTTCCTTCCGGATATTTTTCCACACAGATTATGCATCAGCAAACCTATTTTTCAGCATTCATTTATTACTTGACGTTCTTACCGAGGGCTTTTTTCTCGAGAACTGTTTTTGTCTGAGGCTCTTTTACCACAGATTTTTTTTCTAAGTTTACGCGAATCATCCCTTTTCAGCACACCGTAAGTATACTGTTCTAGTTCTGAAAGGCGCTACCTAGTTTCGACTGGTCTTCTCAGGTAGGATGTACCTTGTGAAAAATCCCCAAGAGGGACAAGAGTTCCCTCCCACGCGTTCCAGGAGCTACATTCCCGAATGACACAGCAGTCTGGGTTTCCCGCGCTACTTGAAGGAAGAGCAAACTGGTGTTTGTAGAATCCCACCCACCATCCACCAACTCGATCGAGTTTGGGTGAGGGGGGAAAGGGGGAGTGCGACGGGTTTCCTCCCTTATCCGACAATACCCTTCTTCCGTAACGTTGGGTTCTTAAAGTCGAGAATTGAGTTTTAGCAAACAGTTTACTTAACTTCATACGTCTGTGGATTGTCAACCTGTTTCCTGGTTACCGCGTGAGGGGTGGGGAAAGGGAGTTGGGGGGAGGAGGGGTTGCTTCTTCCTTTCACCCCCTATTGAGAAACTGTTCCGTCGTTTGTGTTCGTTACATGAACCTTTCCCGGACAAAAATGGAAAATAAAGCCAAGGATCGGTGTTCTATTTATTCCGTTTGGAAAACGGAAAAAAAAGTGAGAAGAAAAATGAAATAATAGTAAAGAACGAACTCAAAGCCCGGTTGATAACCGAAGATATTTCACTGGGTGAAACTAAATATTTCGCCGTTAACGTAGTTTTTTTTATGCTTGCTCATTGTTGCGTTTTTAAAAGCATGGGGGATTGAGGTTTAATGGCGCGTCGACAGCTAGGTCATTAGCACCAACCTCAGTCACAGCGCCGTAGTCCAGTGGCGCACGGTTGGGGGAAAGTGGAGAGGGGGTGGGCACAAGAGGCTCCCCCCCCCCCAACAAAAAAGAAACAGGATATTTAGATTAAATAACGCATATGTTGCTAATAAAACAATTTGCCAAATTGTTTTAAAACGTGTGAAGGCACAAAAATTGCTGAACATCACGGGCTTAGTGGGGAAGAGGAGGGGGGGGAAGGTCCCAAAGAAAGGAAATTTATATTAAAATAAAGCAGTTGTTCCTAATAAAACAATCCCCAAATGGGCTTTTAAAACGTTTCAAAGGCACAAAAATGCTTAATAATCACGAGGGGGGAGGGGGGGGGTTTGAGGTTTAGAGTACTCCACCAGTCCCGGGCCGATAAGATTCCGTTACTAAATCCCTATTGCCACTGGACGCTGGACACTGGTCAAAAATCAAAGGGAGTTTGATTGAAGTTCCCTTTCTGTGCGTTCAGTGTTAGTCCGGCCATTTTGTAACAACTTGTACACTTACAAACTTTCGTAACAAACCATGACATGGCAAGTGCTGTACCGTTTGCCTTTTCTTGGACACAACTTTCAATCCATAGGCTCTTCCCCCCCCTTTCCCCCAATAACAAAATCCTAAACTGCACCACTGAATCGATTGGGCACCTCTGCTGGCTTGGCTAACACTGACCATCTTGTCACGAAGTTGGAGACATGAGGAGGAGGTTTTATTTTTGAACGGCCACTGTTCTTGTCTCTCTTCTCTATCTTGCAAGTTCCTGGAAGGTCCGTTTGTGTTTGAGAGACATGAGGAGGAGGAGGGGGGAGGGGGGAGGTAGGTTGGGGGGAGAGGCGGAGCGGACAGACACGCGCGTCGCATACTAAACAGCCGCCGCGCAGGTATTCAAGTTTGGAATGGGCTCCTCCTCCTCCAAGAGGTAAGTTTGCGTGGGAGAGGTGCGTCGAGTCACCCCTCGCTTCGCCCACGCATCAGGGAAAGGCTCCAGTCAGCCCGAACAAATTGGACGGTGAAAGGCAACAACAACAAATTACATTTATCGTGTATATTTTAAAAGGAATACCAGCCGGGCGCTATAATAGGAGGCTTTTAATGGTATCATATGGATCAAGTTTTTCAGGGCTACGTGGGTGGGTGCGCATCTAGACTTTGATGGTGCCGTTAAGGAAAGAGGCATAAGCTGATGTTTATAAAGGCTTTTTAATATTTTATCGTGCTCCGGCAAGCCAAAAGTTAAGGTTTCGGTTTCAAACGATTTCATCAAGCAAGGCTTAACCCCTTGGTGACCACTATACGAATGCCTCACACGAGGATAATAAAAGTCCTAATAACGAAGTCCATCAACGCAAAGACGAGAACGGCAGAATGGACAGCGTCCTGGCTTACAAGGTACGTGAGATCGAATCACGTCTTCTACTACCTACGCAGTACCCTACATACGGGGCTCTACTGAAGACAAAACCACACCTTCGTAACAGTTCTCACGGAGTTAAAGATCGTTTGAGAGAAGACGAAGATTAGACGACGTCGCTATACTATTTTATTCACATCCCGGTCTGTCAGCGGAAAGGAATAAGGGCGGGTAATGGTAAGTAAGACAACTGGGTAGGCCTGAACATTTTTGTATTTGGGGGCCTGAACATTTGTTCACGCCTACCTAGTTGCCCTCCCCCACACTCGTACACACACACACATTTTAAAGCGTTTGAAGGGAAATGAAACTGCAGTGAGAAGAAATTTACTTTCAGTGGCGTGCACTGACGGGGAGGAGGGGGCATTACTCTGCCCTTTTCAAAAAATGCCCTTTTTGTACCATTTCGCGCCTACGTTTCCTGGTGGAGGTGCTTGAGAAACGGCCTAAAGGGATGAAAAGGGTCAAAAAGGGCTAAGAAATGGGCAGAAAAGATTAAAAAAGCTAAGAAAAGGGTAAAAAAGGCTATGAAATGAACAGAAAAGGGTGAAAAAAAGGCTAAAAAGGAAGCAGAAAGGGGAAAAAGGCTAAGAAATGAGCAGAAAAGGGTAAAAAAAAGGCTAAGAAAGGGGCAGAAAAGGGTAAAGAAGGACGTCTATAGACTCTAGACATCTTTCTAAAAACATCGGGAACGTTTAAAAATGAACCGGTCCCTTTACGAGCATGATAATTATTTGTGTCAGCTGACATAAGATCCCGAGAAATTTTTTTTTACAGTGAAATTTCTTTGGCTTACCTGAATTTTTATAAAGATACTTCGAGCCACAAGAAGTTACCAGTCTACCAAACACACAGATGGTTTCCAAAAATTACCAACATTTCTTAAATAATCAATCCGAATATATAGAATAAAAAAAGTCCTCAAAATACTCACAGAAACAAATGTCTTATAACACATACCAAAGAGAAACAATTACCCAACTTTGATTGAAGTTTACAACAAACAAAGAGAACCACCATCAAGCTATAAACCAATAATTGCAACGAGCAAACTTTACCAATAACCTCAAACAATGAGAAAATTGCTCTTGTTACAAGAACCCTAAGGTCATCATTATAGTTAAGAGTTGGATATCACTTTTCTTTTATGTTTCCTTTCCCTTCGCTCCATACTGGCTGCCTCCCACGTTCCCTCTGAGAAAACGACCACTTTTTCAATCTAAACTGAGATAACTGGCCTCAGGCTTGCCTCGTTGAATTAATAAAAGATGCTTTCCGAAATGTGGTTCGGGGAAATAGCGACCACAGCATCCAGTAATAACACGCCATTCTGCAGAAATATCTTAAACATCTCCAATTAGACGTCCAATCTTTCAGTCACATTTCGATTATACCCTAAAATTACAGACAGAATATTTATCGCGCTTTGCAATTACATTCGGACTAGAACTAAAATTCTCGAAATAAAATTGACAATTCAGAGTCGTTCGTATTCCCAGGAAAAAAGCGCTATGTGAAAATTGGAGACAAAGACGTTCCAGTAGAACAGAGACAAAAACGCCATATTGGTTACGAGGCTAGCATCTCGAGAGATAGATACAAGGGGCACTCACTACATTAAAATGGATGTAAAAAAAACAACGGTACTTATAGTCAAGCTAGTGCTGTGAGAGTGGATTTCTTAGGCCTAGAAAAATGTTATTTTCGCCGATCTCTTCTGCTGCGTGGTTGTAAATCCGAAAATAAAAGATTACATTTGCTAGAAATTTCAGCAACTGTTAGGACGCGTTTTACGCAACGGCTCGCCTTTGCATTCTCGCAGCCTAGAAGCTAGAAATCCTCTGAAATTCCAACATGGCGGCGGTTTTTAGCTGTGTCGACTCGCAATGAAAACACTGAATAATCCGAGTTCGGAAGCGGCGTGTGAAAATTTCGTCGGGAGGAATTCTTTATCTTATTGTCACGGATTATAAGACTTAAAGATTTACTCAAACGACGTCGGATTTAGCTAATCCAGATAGCTTTGTTACCATGGCAACGACAACTTTGCCGTTGTGATTAAATTCTAGCTGCGAGAATGCAAAGACGAGTCGTTGCGTAAACCCGGCCTCAACAAATCGGAAAAAAATCGCGTGTTTTAGGCCTAAGAAATCCGCTCTAACAGCTTTGTTCTCAGTAAGACCAGATGTTTATCCAGTGCCCTTTGCAGCTATCCCAGTCACTGGCTCCAGCATAGAGTTATATACAATGATATGACATTATTTTATAAACAGCTCTATTTTATAAACAGGACGGAATGTCAAATGGGCACGAAAATTGATTAATAAATGCAGATGCAAACCTACTTACGTTGCCTTTTGAACTTACATGTCAGACTGTCTGAGCGAGAATTGAACCCACGATCTTTGAAACCATAGGCTCAAGTCCTACCACTCAGCCATATTGACACGGCCTTTTGGTTAGGTTAGGTTAGGTACCGAAAAGGCCGTGTTAATATGGCTGAGCAGTAGGACTGCGGCCTTTGGTCGCAAAGATCGTGGGTTCAATTCCCGCTCCGGCAGTTTGACATGTAAGTCTAAAAGCCAACGAAAATAGGTTTGCATTTATTATGTTACAACTTCTTTACGGTAGTAGAGGATGCAGCCAGGAGTACATGAAGAATAAGGAGTGTAAACAATTAATTGTTTGGTTAATATCCCGATTCTACAGCTTGACGTCGACTGGTGAAGCATCAGCCTTATCGGCTCGTCGAGGCCGTTTTCCGTTGAATCCACTGATAAAAGATGGCCGACCAACAGTTTTCTTTGCTAGGATTATTCACCTAAAGGAGGATTACCACAGAATGCCAAGTTGTAGCATCTATAGCCATTTGCCGCTATCTAGTTCTGTCAAGCCCTTACTTTCAACAGGCGAAGGAAAACACAAATAAATTTCTTTTTCCGCAACAAACAAGCCACGTGCCTCCTTAATTATTGAGTGTAAAGTTGGTACGTCCACGTACACCAGGAAGCAAGAGGCAAAGGTAAGCCTAACGACATCACGGGAGCTTTTTTCTATACATCCACCGTTTTGAAACGCAGACTTTGAATCACTATACGGGCGCCGTCTAGCGACAGTGATATCTTAACCTTGACCACTCGTCCCTGGTGCACGTGGACGCATCAACTTTACATTCAATAAATTAGGAGGCACGTGGCTAGTTTGTTGTGTAAAAAGAACTTTATTGCTCATTCCTTTCGCTTGTTGAAATCAAGTGCTTGCTACATAGAACTAAATAATGGTAGACGGCGCTATATGATGCAACCTGTCATTCGATGAATGACCTTTAAGGATGTTTTATTTTGCCATGGCCCAGTCCATTGTGCAGTATTCTGTCGGGGTGGCACCTACATGAATACCGTTGATCCTGTTATTAAAGGTGCCTTTTCACCTTTTCAACTCCTAGATGACACCGTAGAATCTTCGAGCAATAGAGCAGCGACATTTGCCGTCGTATTGGCACCAGTATGGGTTTTGGAGGGCATAACTACAAGGTGCACTACATAAATATAGAGGAAAAAACAACGGAAGAGCGGATTTCTTAGGCTTAAAATAACGTTGTTTTCTCCAACAACAAAAATCGCGCGTGTTAGGTCTAAGAAATCACTCTTCACAGCATCGGCTTCAGTATGACGCCCTTCTGTTTCTCTTTGCAGTGCCCCTTGCAGCTAACCCATTAAGGCTCCAGCATAGAGTTATATAATGTCGTGTCACTGCTCTATATAAAGAAAACAGCGGTAAATTAAAAATGGAACAACACTATTCGCAGGAGCGTCGCGATTTTCATAACTGCAACGAGATCACGTGATTTACGTCAACCTATTTGGTGACGGAGAATCTGGAAATGGGTGCTGTGTTTAAAATATGGGCAACGCTATCGAAATGGTGAACAGCTTCAAAACCGAGTTGTCAAAACGATTATGTTCAAAAGCAACGTGACCACTATTGTACTACTTACGATATCAGTAATGTAGATTGGAACTTTGGGCTATTTTGGTCCACTCCGTGTGAAACTAACTCATCTCGGGTCGTCCTGTTTTTGAATACACACACCTGGTCACGTGATGCAAGGATCCGATCGTGTCATTTCATACACTGCTGCAGCCGCTGTCGTCGTGCGTGAAGCCATCGTTATAAAAGATTTATTTCGGGACATTTTTCGGTTAGGCCTGCGCAAACTTATCAACCAACGCTGTTGTGGGTGATGTAGTAGCCAGCGGTTATAAAATTCATACTTGAGACGCTTGGTTTTAAAGCCTTGTAAATCTAATTTTACGACTTTCTTGTTTCATTTGCAAATATATTCCAAGCTGGCAAATGAGTCTTTTGTTTATTTTATGTTTTGCTAATATGTATTCATGTAGTTTTTAATGCAACCTGTTATTCGTATCATGAATCACTGTAGCTTTTATTGCTGCACATACACTGAAGGAGAAGTGACCGCTATTCAATTACATGTAGATTTTCAGAGCCTTACCCCGTTGCAACCTACGCACGAATGAGAATAATGTTCATGAAACAATGATGGCTTATTCGATTTATTGATTATTTACAGAGCTTTGAATAGGGGCGTCGGACGAACGACTAACTGGAAAATCGTCTAATGGGATAATTGTCTAAAATCTGCCTAACAAAAAATCTGGAAAAGCATCTAAACGGAATATCGTATAATGGATAAACGTATAACTGGATTAAAGTCTAACTACGGTTTCTGATGTTATATGTATAGCCGCAGCGAGCGCGGAAGCGCGAGCGAGGCAGGATATTAGACGATTTTCCATTATACGAATTTCCAGTTAGACGCTCTTCCATTATACGAATTTCCTGTTAGATGATATTCCGTTATACTGTTTTCCGTTATACGTTCTTCCAATTATGCGATTTTCCAGTTACACGATTATCCCTCGCCCCCTCTGAATATATATGTAAATATTTTTTAATTCATTTGTTTTGAGCCGTAAGTCAGCCGAAGCAATTTAATGCTCGTGTGGCTGAACCGGCTCAATTTTGAACATTACCAAACTTTCAGAGAAAAAGAAATATCTGGTAAAGGGAGCTGCCAACCCGGGGATTCGATCCTGGTAAACTTCCGATCATCGTAGGGGCCGAAAGATTGGGTCAGAATAGTTCCGATAGCCGCTGAAGGAGCATGGTAGTCTCTCACGCTTCCCCGGCCGGCAGTCCTAGCGGGAACTTTGCCAAGGTCGGAAGGTCCCCTTTCCATGGGTTCGTCCAGAGCCGCAAGCCTCCAGCAACCAGGCTGGGCTCTCTCATCAGATTACAATTGATCATCACAATACAAGATCACAAAAATACAATAATGCACATTAACTACTTTCTCTATAGGCAAAACGGCCAGTAGCTTCGCAAAAGGCTGCCATACTGCCTTCAAGCAAGGCACATTCTTGCTTCTACCATGCAGCGAGACTGACAAGTGACTGACTGGCTCGATCTCGGATACCCATCCATCCATACTGACCGCACAGTCGCAAACAACTGATACCGCAGAAGGAAGTTTCATCCTCAACACCACAGAAGCAAACTGCAGGGAAGACTCTCTCATCCCACTTACATAACCAGCCTATCTGATACAAGGGCTTCTCTAAGCAAACCCGCTACCTGATGGAGAAATGCATTCGAACCACGGCAAATGCATGGGATTTTTTTTTTAATAATCGCAGTAAATTCTTTTAAGTTATCAAGGAGCACAGAACAGTTCATGTGGCTCCAATTCTTGTACTATTCGTCGAAATTGTGCTCGTAATTCTCACTGCTAATTTCGAGATTCGTTTCATGTTTTCGTGAGAAGCACTCAGATTGATCAAGTGAGCGAAAGTCTTGCCTAGCCCTACTTTCCACAGTTTATTTCCTTTCACACAAGCCTCAAATCAAGAAGGTGAACATATATGAAAAAAAAAAAAAATACTACAACGCTGTATCAACAAAACTCGAGGTTCGATTCACCTTCTGGAATCATACTCGGGCTTCTTTCGGTTATTAAAAATCAAGAAAATGTGCTGAGTGTCTATTTTCAAGGTTGTTTTGTTTTAATTTGGTGACTTTCATGGAATAGAGAAAGCCACAGCTGTGCTGGAAACATGTATGAAAAATCATAAGAAAATTGATATTTTCAATTTTGTCAAATTTGAAGTTTCTATTGACCTTTCCAAATGGCTCAAAACCATATTTTATGCCCGTCCGTTTTAATCTGGGCTTTAGAAGGGAAGGAAGAGAAAGCTGGCACACTAACTCCATCTGTCGAAATATAAGAAATATTTGGGGTTGGCATCAAGCCTGCAAAGTATGTGTTTGCAATATACTACAACTAATTTCATATAAACAAAAATATTGAATGAATGAATGAAAAAACAGTGATGTCACCATAGCCGAACACCACTGTTGAAAGCTCGCTTGTATTTGTACTACAGATGGTTTTTATTAGCTTAAAGACGATCAAAAAACTGGTTTTGCAATCAACATCAATACGATGAATGATCGACGATGGTTAATTGATGGTGGCTAATCGACGATGAATGATTGACAATAGCTGATCGACGATGACTGATCGACAATGAAACATCGACGGCAGCTGATTGATGATGAATCATTGACGATGACTGATCGGATGAGGACTGTTCAAACCACTAGTGGTTGTTGTGGTGGGTGGTGCTGTGGTTGTGATTGTGACTGTGGGGGTGGTTGTAGTTATTGTGGTGGTGGTTGTTGTAGTGGTGATTGTTGTTAGAATAGAATACACGTTGTCGGCCAGTAAGCTATACAGCTTTTTGAAGGCCCTAGCGGCAGATGTTCGGTGGAAGGAACTACCATCGTAAACAGTTGTTTTTTTGCCTCAGGAGGGAGGAAACCGGAGTACCCGGAAGAAACCCTCGTACAACGGGCGGGAAACAACCGGAGAAAAACCTGTACATATACACTTCCCATCCCAGAATCGAACCCGGGTTTGTACGAAGCCAGAGATGTACAGCTGGGACCAGGACGCCGATCGAATCTGCCGCCCCAGTGCTCGCAGTTACCCGTGTACCCATGTTGTGGTGGTTGTGGCGGTTGTTGTTGTACTGGTGGTTGTTGTAGTGGTGGCTGTTGCAGTGGTGGTTGTTGTTATGGCTGTTGATGTGGTGGTTGTTGTGGTTATTGTTGTGGTGGTGGTGGTTGTTGTGGTTGTTGTGGTGGTTGTTGTAGTGGTTGTTGTGGTTGTGGTTGCTGTAGTTGTGGTTGTGGTGGCGATTGTTGTAGTGGTGGTTGATGGTGGTTGTTATGGTTATTGTTGTTGTGATTGTTACAGTGGTTGGTTGTGGTTGTTGTAGTGGTGGTTGTTGTGGTTATAGTAGTTGTTGTTGTTGTGGTGTTTGTTGTTGTTGTGACTCTTTGCCCTCACCTGGAGATCGAACCAATGAACCAATTTTCATGAATGGGTACGCATCAAACCTGCAAAGCATGTATTTGTAATTCATTACTACTAGTTTCGTATAAACAAAAATATTGAATGATTGAATAGACAAACAATGATGTCACCATAACCTTTGTTGAAAGCTCACTTTTATTTGTACTTCAGTCGCGCTGCAAACACGCCAAAAAGTACTGCTCTAGCGCGCAGAATGACCCGTGAAAGGTACTCGTGATGCGTAATACGCGGATTTTAAAGTTAAAACACTGCATTGATACTAAATTATTAACACTAGTTTAACAACAGTCGCTTCTTGCTACGTACCTATTTGTCCACTCGACATCAAAACAAAGACTCCGGACGTTTAAGTTCATGAATTTCATACAGACGAAGAACCAAGGTACGAGTGCATGTGCGTTACAGCATTTTCTATTCTAAGGGCTCGTTTACGCAATGACAATTTTCTCGCTCACTAGCTTTCACTTGATCAATACTAAATCTGATGGCTGCTTCTCGCCTTTACCGGAGTATGCGGCTTTCGAGTTGTCTATGCGTATTCTTCTCTTCGTGCCTCATGACACGGCGTACGATGCTTACAACATTTGAGCGTCGATTTATGACAAGAAAACAATTTTTACTGCAGTATAAGACGACGGGCTGTTTTTTGTATGCCGGCAATCGATGGTTTGTCTTCCATTCGATAGCCACGAAATGGACACCATGTTGAATTTTGAATTCTCGCTGCGAGAAGCTATTTATTCTACCGACGTTTGATCATTGCTAGAAGCTGTACTTTGAGCGAGAATAGCAAATTTTGGAAATAGCGCGAAATAACAACAATCTTGTAGCAATGTTTAAAATTACTGTAGCACTTTGTTCTTTATCCGTGTTGGTATTTATAATACATACAATTGGTTATCTATTACCGCATTCATTTAGTAGCAACGGGAAACTAATCATAAATAAATAACGGTTGACTAGCAAATAGCATTCGGCGAGCGAGAATGACTCGTTGCGTAAACGCGCCCTAATACTAAGTGGGCCGACCCTACCAAAGCTACGTATAATCGAAGATCCCTGATGCTGATGATCCTCGCACGCTTACGGTATTAATAAGGTAGTTTGTATCCCACAAGAATAGTCTTAGTACGGATAGTCTTAACCTTGTTGTTTATTATTTATCAACTCAAAATGTTTTTATTTCCTTATTTCGACTACACGAAGAAACACGAAGGAACCAAAAGAGAACAGCTGTGACTGAAAAGAGAACAGCAACTGTGACGTAAAATTTCCGGGACTAACGATGGCGTGTGAATTGTTTCGGAACAATTGCTGCTCACCGATTCGATTTTATCGAACACGCTAAAATCTACAGTGAGGGTGCAAGAAAAAGTGCAATTTTGCCTACAAATAACAAGAAAACTTCAGTCAGATACATTTTTATCTCACTGCCTTGAGTTTCTTCTTAAAAAAAAAAAAACAACACTGCAGAACTGACAAAGTGTTTGTCTCGAATGTTTTTTTTATTTATCCAAATTTAGCTATAGTACCGGAAGAAGCATAATGCCACGTATGACATATGAATATCATTTCACCGCTACGATTTAGACATAGCAAAAATTACAAATGGGTGGGACGGTGGGAGTTAGAAGCCCCTGATGTGAAAAAGCAGTGATAAAAAAGCCGCAAGGCTAAGGGGAGGGGTCTCTAGAAAAAGGTGCGGGGGTGGAATAAACGTTCCGAAAGTCGTTTCCCAGTGAAACGCGTTCCCTGCCTGGTATAACACAAGCCAGGCACGTAACCTAACCGAAATTACAAAAAAAAACGAAAGAAACTCCTTTTTAGCTACGTGTTTCCCCCCCCCCATGTCTTTTATTTTCCTTTTGACATCGCACCCGCCCGAGCCCTCATTGCCGCCATTCTAGATATTTCAGAAAGAGAATGGGTCCTGTGATGCCTCGTACTCATGTCGCTTGTGGCGCATGTAAAATATCCTAGGAGTTACCCACTCAACATTCTGGCGCTGTGGCTTCGGCTGGGGAGCACATCAAACCCCCAAGTCGGCAACCATGGCCTTCGGTTTCCCCCATAGTCAACCACTGAGTCACCCAACCACAACACACATACATCGACACACAAAAGACGTTGCCCATTGACCAACCATCACTTAATCGCTCGCTAGCACATCTGAAACAAATTTCCTTGTTTCACAACCATCAGTTACAGTTTTCGTCGTAATTTGAATGTCCTAGTGCCTTTTACAAGTAAAATGTAAGCACTGTAAGCACTGCAGTATGTTGAAAAAAGAGAAGTCCAAAGTTGACAATGTCAATACAACCCGACGTTTCGAATTGACTCCAGCTCGTTATCAAGGGAATAAAAACACAATACATTTAACATTTCGTGAAGGTGCAAACAGACAGTCGAATGCAGGCAAAATTGCCTAAGTCAAAACAATAATTCAAACAAATTTTAAAAAGATGAATTTAAAATTTTAAAAAAATTAAAAAGAGGAAGAAGACAGTGGCCTCTTTGTGCTGACTTCTTCTTGTGCTTTCAACACAAAGAGGTCACTCTCCTCTTCCTCTTTTTTAAAGTTTTTAAATTTGAAATTTTTCTTTTTTAATTGTTCGAATTGTTGTTTTAGGCAATTTTGCCTTCACCCGGCTGTCTGTTTGCACCTTTACGCAATTTTAAGTGTATTGTGTTTTTTATTCCCTTGATAACGTGTTGGAGTCAGCTCGAAACGTCGGGTAGTGTTGCCATTGTGCGTCTTAGGCTTCTCTTTTTCAACATACAGTACTAGAAAATAGTACTTTTTAAACATACAACCTGACGACGATGTGTATATCAGTGGTTGCCAGTCAGCCTCCACACACCAATTATGTTCCAAACTGTGTCCAAAATGTGAGCTGCAAGCCTGTACACAATATGTGGAGGCTGAGCTACCAGTAAAGCTGTACAGTCATGGGTCAATGCACAAAAGCTAGAGCTTTTGAAATTGTTATTTGTTTCGTTTGTTAGGAATAGGCCCGGACTGGCCATAGTGCCAGAGTGCCAATGGCACATGGGCCTTTCCGTAGATTCGTTACGGGGCCTTTTTAGATTTCATAGTTACAAGTGAAATTTCTGTTGCAGATGAATTTTTTTTTCGTTGTAATTTCCTGGTTGATCTTAAAATCTGGTCATTTCATAGCTGTCTTTAAGTGACTGGACTATAAAGACAGCTTAGGGCCTGGTCATTAGGGGAGGAAATATTCATTTTTGAACTCGAAAATGACACGTTCACCAATCAAACTTCTAAAAAACGTCTGGGGGAACCCCCATGATGTGAGTGTTTACCCAGTTTTGAAGTTGTAACACTGCTGCAATTTTTATCAATACACTTTCTAGAAAAGCCTTGCCTTCTGATTCATTGGCTCACGAGGGCCACAATATTTTTCACGTTGAATCCGGGCGGTTAAGATTTAGAAAGGGTTTTGGAGGGCGGTGGGGGGAATTGAAAACATGATGGTCACATTTTCATTTTGTCCGTACCCTCCTTCCCCCGGCCATAAATAATGACTGGGTCTTATAAGCTCGCATAATTTTATCTGAAAATTTATAAACATTAAAAAAAAGGTAGAGACGATAATAAGACGGTGTGACCTTTGATAAGTTCACAGTCCTATGAATTGTTGACCAGGGAAAGCCTGCCAAGTTTAGTAGTAGATATCCGTGAGTCCTTGTCGATTTAACGGCTATAATTGCTCGCGAGCAAGAAACGGCTAGTCCAATATCGAGGGGATGGAGGGAAACACGAGTGGGCGAAGCCCACGAGTTTTTCCCTTCACTCCCGAGATAGTGGACTAGCCGTTTCGAGCTCAAGAGCAATTATAGCCGTTAAATCGACAAGGGCACACGGATATGTATTTTAATGCTAAGGTGTGACGTCGAGCTAATTTATCGTGTTATTAGAGTTTTTTAAAGACTTGTTTCAAGAATTTAAGATTTTTAAAAAATGCGACTTATGTAAATTCCTGAACGGAAGTTCCGGTTTAGAAACGTGGTTGGAAGCTTCCTGTGTATGAAGGTCGACCGAAGGGAAGAGACGCTGCGTAATACCGAGTTTGTGTTTAAGGTAGAACTGTATTTTTTTATACTTTAATAGTTTAAATAAGATGAGTATGTAAATGCGCTATTCGCTTGAGTCTCGTAGGTTTTTAGGTGTATTTCAAAGTGTCAGTAGCCTAGTTTTCGTACCGTCGGAACGAAAGAGGGTTGGATTATTCCTCCGTGGGTGGGGGTCTAGCATAGTACGCGAGGTTGTTTTTTTTCTTCGTGTTAAGCTAGAAAGAAATGTGTCGAATGTTGTAAATGTGCCTGTTTATGCTGGTTGCATTCGTGTTGTGTACGGTAATTTAAAAAATCGGGTCATATGTCACATAGTGGAGCAGGGGTTGTGTAGACCCTCGTAAAAAGTGTTGGATTATCAAAAAAGTGTGGGTTACCAAAAAAGTGTGGGTTATCAAAATTAACCCACTGTGACGTGTGCGGGTTTTCACATTAACCGTATATAACGACTACACTTTTAGCATGGGGATGTATTAGCGTGACGTCACCACCGTGCATTAAATCCTATTAGCCAAGTTAATCGTACCGATTAATACTTTGGACGGTAAATGAAAACTTGAAGATTGCTACCGCAAGCAGCAATGTTCTAGTTTTCATTTAACTTTCAAACTGTTTGTCGGTGCGATTAACTTGGCTAATAGGATTAACCTTGTCGGTCTTTCCCTGGTTGAAAGATATCACTACTTTCAAAGGCCGACCCTTTTTGGAAAGTTGCACTTGGCGGCTTCTCTTATACCAGCTTTGGTTTTTGGGTGGAAATGGATTACAGTATCCAACTTTACACATTTTTGTATTACAAAGACGGGAAAGCCGAAGGCTCACAAGAAATAACTAAATACAGATGCAAACCTATTTACGTTGCCTTTTGGACTTATATGTCAGACTGCCTGAGCGGGGAATCGAATCCAGGACCTTTGAAATCAAAGGCCGAGGTTCTACCGCTGAGCCAGACTGACACGGCCAAAAGGAAACGTCCATAGGCAGCATTTAACACGTGCATATATACTTATAAACAAACACTTTCCATCTGTATTTAGTTATTTCTTTTGAACCTTTGGCTTTCCCGTCTTTAATCAATATTTCACGTTTAAGTGTTGCATTCGTTTCACTTGGAGGATGGCGCGGCAAATAAGCGTCCCTCCAGTGGCGATTGGAAAGGGTTTGTTTACATGTATATATGCACGTGTTAAATGCTGCCTATGGACATTTCCTTTTAGCCGTGTCAGTCTGCCTCAACGGTAGAACCTCGGCCTTTGATTTCAAAGGTCCTGGGTTCGATTGCCCGCTCAGGCAGTCTGACATATAAATCCAAAAGGCAACGTAAATAGGTTTGCATCTGTATCTAGATTTTGCATTACAATATGCATCCACCTTATAAAAAAATTTTTATCATAAATTATCAAGTTATGATAGCTCAGTCAACAAATGCATTGGTTTAAGAACGTAATGATGCTGGCTTGAGTCTCGACAACGAACGAGCGAGGCTCCTGAGTCCTGGTTTGATCAAACTCCCGATCACACTGGATCAGTTCCTCTCTCCTTGTTATTCGTGTATTCCTAGTGTTGCCTAATTTCTCACTAATAACCTTTTTTTATTAAATGCCGAAGACTGATCACGAAATGCAGCGATTTGGCAGGGGAAAAAAAGCTCACTTTCTCACGTTTGATGCTTTGTTTTTTTCTGGTCCCCGGGTTAAGAGTTAAGTTTAGAAAATGGACATAACTTTTTATTTTTTTTTTCCCCAGTCTGCGCTATGTTGTCCCAGTTTGGAAGACATCCTGGCGCGAATAAGAGATGAGCTAGGTAGCCAGAGACAAAGACCTGTGCGAGACAAGGGAATGCCGTAAAGTACAGAATGAATGGAAAGGAGGAAAATGGCCGCGAGCTACAGAAAGGGAGGGAAAACAGCGGAGGGGGAGAGGGAACAGGAATGCTGCAGAGAGAAGTGGAGGGAGGGTGGGAGAGAGAGAGAGGCAAGGTGGAAGAGCAGCCGCCCCTCGTTCTTCATTCATAGCCGACAGAAGAGAGGTACAATCACGAGTCTGACGGAAAATGCCTGGTCGTTTTCAGCAGAGCATACTGATGTATGTTAACATAAACAAAAATCGTACCGTACGCCAACTTGAGAGAATAGGCCTGATTAAAGCGGAACAAAGCTTCAATTTCGGAACAATTGCTGAATTTGTGCTGCTGGATGCTGACAATACAACTGGTCAATAATTGGTCTTGTTTTGGTCTTCAAAGGTCTTGTTTAAAATCTCCGCTTTCTGAGATTTAGGGTTAAAAGAGGCAAAGCTTGACTTTTGGTTTCGGAGTACCAGAAATTCTACACGAAAGTTCCGAAGGTCAACCTTTGTTTCTTTTAACCAAAAATTTCCGAAAGCTGAGTTTTTAAACAAAACCTTTGAAGAATTTTACAAGACGACCTTAAAGGGCAATTACATCCATTTTGACTTGCATGTTTGACTTTTGGATCACTTACACAATAACTAAACATACGAATTGCGGTAAGAATACGTTACGTACGCCCGATATAACAATTTAATTAGTGCATCACCAAACACGACACGGAGGTCGCCATTGTTTTGCTGGAACGCGCAGAAATTAATGCCGACAGACGGATCTCTTCGATTTCGACTCGCAGCCGATTGAGATAGCTGTATTGACTGTGAGGAGCTCAAGCGTCTGACGGCCTTAGCTGGCCACTACACTGCAGGCCAGGTGTTGGGGGGAGGAGGAACGTGGAAGAGCAGTTATCGTTCTTCATTCATAGTGGACAAAGATAAAAGCTGAGACCGCTACGAGTTTGATGGAAAATACTATAGATCAGAAAGTCAAAAGATATAGCATCTTATTTACTTCTTCCACTCATACGCGGGGCCCTAGCGGTAGATGAGGCTACTAATGCCTCTACTAATGCTGTTGCTTTCGAAGCAGCACGAAGGCAAAGCATTATCGGAGGTATTAGTAGCCGTAACTACCGCTAGGGCCCCGCGTTGCACAGGAAGAAGTAAGTTGCTATATCCAGTTAGCTTTCTAATCTATAAAAATACCTGATCGTTTTCTGATGGGGATGATAACATAACGTAGAAAAAAGTCGTGTGTTGAAAGTAAGCTATTTGCCTCCGTTTGCAGAAATACCATCACGAACAGTGGAAATGGAGATTTTAAGCAATATTTAGCTTGAAGAACTTATCAACACGATCGCAATGTTCTTTGCATTTAATTCTCCAATTAGATTAGCAAACAGAGATAGTATTAGGGGAGGGGTCTGGAAGAGCATTACCTTTCGTTTTTTTTATTCAGTAGCAAACAGAATAATTTATTGCTGAGTTACGAGTTTAATGTAAAATTCACCTATCGTTATCAGCTAAGGATGATGACGTAACAACAATGACAATACCCTCTAAAAATTATACCGCCGCTCGTAGTTTGCTGTTTTAAGAAATATCTGTTAAAGAACCATTTCTGGAGCCATTTCTGAACCGTTCGTTATAGGAGCGTACTGAAACACCTGGAAAGGGGGGGGGGGGGACACTAATTTTTTTTAGCTAAACTATTTTTCTAACTTTTATTTACGACTTAAAGTATTTTTCAAAATTACTGGTCGTTATTAAAAAAAAAAAAAATAAATAAATAAAATTTTCCCACAGAAGGTGGGCGGGACTTGGAAGGGTGGTGAGCCACTGATACCCTTTCTGAGATGGGTTTGGTATGACCATAGGCACTAATTAACAGCTTATAAAATTGAATTAAACAAATTGCAGAATTGGTGGGGGGAGTGGTGAGAAAATGTTACGCATGTTCAGGTGGGGGGGGGGTCATGCCAAGTGTTACACGTCGCGGGGCCTAAATTGCTACAAAAAAGTGTTGTAATATATGTGAAACCCCATTAATTACAGCAGCAACTCAATACCAAATCGAACAGTCGTTGGTTTGTATTTAAACTTGATGTGGGCCTTTCGACGGCGCCGTCCCCTCCCCCCCTCCTCCTTGTATAGGCTACTAACGCGCAGGGGCGTACTGTGAGGGTCATTTAGGCCCTGGAAATGGTGAACGTAGGCCCCTCTCTTTTGGCCTTTCGTAGAAATCAGTCAGCATGAAAAATTTCAATAGGCACCCGTTAGACCCTCGATTCGAAGCATAGACCACGGGGGAACTACCCCTTTTCCCGCATGACCAGTACGCCCCTGCTAAAGCGATCTTTAAACTGCCGTATACTAACAATTTTATACCTTGAATTTGTATGATTGTAAATGGTAAAGTTCAACGATTAAGGAACAAACGTAATGGTTAAAGCTGCCGTCGAAGTGACCTCATTACACAATTGAAACGGAAAAAAAATTTGAATAAGAATTATGGCGTCACTAAACAATAAAGGTGTACACGGCGGTGTGTATAGGGCCGTGAGTCACCAGTTCCACCCACGTACCCAAATCCTCCGCAAAACATGGTTGTACGACGTGACGTCATGCCGCCCACTCGCGAGACACGCCCACAACGGCGTGGAGTTGCCAATAAGAAGCCCTTGTTAATCCCGATTTGGTGCGAAAGACCCGATCGAGATAATGTCACGGCGTTAAGTGATGTGGTTGGTGAACAGACAGCCTCGCCACGAGAGAAATGACGTGGAGATACGAGCCACACACCTCGATAAATAAACGACAATTGAACGGGTGAGTGGAAGAATGCGTCCTGGAAAAAAATACGAAAAAAAGGTGTGTGAGATTGTCTGGCCCAGGAATAGCGAACCTTTATCACTGGATGATGAGAAACAATCCTTCAATTAGAAGATAGCACCTGACCCCTATAACGGGAATTTGTTTTATTTCACTGAGTGGGTTTTTAAAACTGAGTTTGACCGCCCTACCTAATAAACCACGTTAAAACTAATTACAAATTCGTTACATAACTTTAATACAATAAAGACAGTTTTTTTTTTCTAATGACGTGTGCTGCGAAATCGTAAAATTAAGTTTTTCCGTGATATGTCCGTATCTGGTGAGCCAGATTGACAAACTTGAGGGTATACAGAGGAGGGCCATCAGGTTCGTTGAAAACAACTTCAGCACTTACGACAGTGTCAGTGAGATGGCAAAGAGCTTAAATTTACAAGACCTGCATGAACGCAGAAGGATTATTAGGCTCTCTCTACTCCACAGGATTGTGCACGGAAATACTATTATTGATGCTGATCTCCGATTAGCCAAACCTTGCTATTATGGAAGACAGGATCACTTCAAGAAACTAAGAGTGTGGCAGCCGGCAAATGACTTTTTTAAGTACTCTTTAGTAGATCTGTTGTCGAGTGGAACAGCCTTCCGGATGAGTGTGTCCAGAACACAGACCTTACTAAGTTTAAGAATTCTTTGGGAGCTCTTGGAAAGCTGTAGTCTTGATATTGTCTTCTTTGTTCTTGTTTTTTGTGCTTTTGTTGTATAATGTTTTGAATTTAAACTGATATGCACGTTAGTGCATTAATTTTAAATTAAATTAAAATTAAATTAAATTATGTGAATTTTAAAGTACGGTATACTAATTTAACAGGCCTTACGTTACTGTCAAAATTTGAACGATTCCTGTGGG
>JAHWFP010124407.1:229566-251078 GCA_023313725.1 Lithobius niger | reverse complement strand
GAGAGTTAAAATAGAATTTTTCAAATTTTCTTGGCGCTTGGGGGGAGAGGGGAGCTTCTGACACTCGTTGCACCAGATTACACTGGGTCCCTCATCAATCTGGCTACGCCACTAGTCAATTTCACGGCTTTTTGTTTTCTTTACATAATAAAAATAAACATATACATAAAAATTTCAGTAAGTTTTCAGTTTTCGTTTTTTTTTTTTAAATATCGATTGGCTGTCAGTCGACGCCTTAATTCAGCAAAGGTAGTTAGTTAGTTCACTTCTTTACGTTGGCTGATGAATAACTAAGACCTGTATGTTGAAAAGAGAAGCCCGCAAGGTGCGCAAAATTAACACAATTCGACGTTTCGAGCTAACTCCAACACATTATCAAGCTGACTCCAGCTCGATAAAAACACAATACACTAAGTATTGTGTAATGGGTATTGTGCTTTTATTCCCTTGCTAATGAGCTGGAGTCAGCTCGAAACTCCAGCTCATGTAAGGGTGTTGAATTGGCGCCAAAATGACGTTATAGCGCCTACTGTTTCGACCAATTACAGCGTACTACTAGATCTAGGTCAAGCCAAAAAGCGGATTAAGTGGGTACATGGAGGTCCAATGTCGCACTAACTTTCCTTACGTCGATGTAAAGAGGTGGTTTAACTAATTCGCTACAAGCTCGCCACTAATGCGATCTAAAACGGTTACATGGAGGTTCTTGATGCGAATCAACGAATGTCGTCGTAAAATTAAGTCGACATAACACTACGTCGCTCTAACGAACATCCATGTACTCTCAGTAAATATCAAGGGAATAAAAATACAATACACTTAGTGTATTGTGTTTTTATTGAGCTAGAGTCAGCTTGGTAATAAGCTGGAGTCAGCTCGAAACGTCGACGTGTGTTGATTTTGTGCACTTTGGGCTTCTACTTTCAACATACGTCGTTCCAATGCCTACATTTTCCTAATATAACTAAGACCTGGACAGGGTTAAACCTCCTTCAAGGTCGAAGTTCCCTGGGTATTGTACAGCCATTTCGCCCTATAGTGACGCCACTGGGCCTCCTTCTGCTAACGTTAATACAAACTCCGATTTGCATAAAACTATTTCCCGCAGACGAGAATTTTCTAATAACAACAATTAAGATGGAGAATTAGGATATCCCTGCGGGGGTTGGCCTTCCCCAAGACGGGGCGGAATAAAAACTGCAAGTGAAACCGTCAGTACGTCTTATTACGTTCTCGATTGCAAAATGTCTTTGGTTTTGAAACGATCTGCCCTGGGGCAATGGCCGGTTTTTCGCACGACTGTTAAGCCAGCATTCGCATAAATAACTTATGCACGGTTTAACGTTTGTATGTAGCCAAAGGGTTAAAGCCTCCAAGAAATCAGCGTCGTTAAAAACGGAGGCATTATGTTTCGAATGCGTCAATAAATAATACATGATAGTTACTCCGTTTGTATAAATCAGAAGCTTCATTCAGACAACACGAGCGATCCTCCATTCATCTATTGAAGGCCTTCATTGAAGACACACGTGCTCAGCACGAGACGACCTGGCGCCATACTCGACCACCAGACAAGATGGCGACCAAGGGAAAATGGCGGGGGGGGGGGGGATGGAATATGCGATAACTTAAAGAAAATCGTTACAGACTGTCCAACCTAAAACCGATAAGATGTAGGCCCATGACACGAACACTGCAGATTGGATAGAAATTCGTAAATGGGTAAGAAAAAAGAAAACCACGAAAGCGAAATTCACAGAGTGAAAATAACTAAGACACAGCCTTTATGTAATCATTACATACTTACATTTCAGTAATGTGACATGATGGGGTTTCGATTCATTCATACTGTGATTTGTGTAGCCGTATATATTTAATCGTAAAAGCAGCCTAACGCTAGTATATGCAATAATAAGCCTTCCTGATCACTCCTAACTATAAGTGTTCAAAAAACTCGTATTATTAATTACAAACTGACAAAAAGAGAGAGAAATCCTCCTGACGAAACAATTTTCCTAGTCTTTAATCAACTGTTTTCGTTGCAATCCGTCAGAGGTGAACCCACCATGTTGAAATTTCAGATGATTTTTAGCTTATAGCTGCGAGAATGCAAAGACGATTCGTTGCCTAACGTGCCCTAAGATCTGCCCTTCCTTCTACGATCCTAACTTATAGTCTCACTTCTTCCCGCCAGATGGTCAAGCAAAATGAGTTTGCACCCAATTTGTATGCGTAAACATTTAGTTATATTCTCCAAAAAGACAAACACATGCAAAAACATAACACCTGAAAAATGAAGGAATTATTTAAAGGCACATAATCCTTCCGGTGTGTCGTGCGACCCGTTGAGACTAGCGTTTGCAACATTTACACAAGTTAAAGGGACATAAATCCCTCTTGGCTTTCCTGTACGACTCAGTTTTGCGACATTAGTTCAAACGTATGTAAATGTTGCCAACACATTCATTTTCTTCTTTTTTTCTTTCGTGCGAGATGATTTTGCGACATTAACTCTAACCTGTGTAAATGTTGCAAACGGTATTCTGAACGGGTCGAACGATATACCGGAAGGATTTATGTCCTTTTAATGTCGCAAAATCATCACGCACGAAAGGAAAAAAAACAAGAACTTATGACTGTTGGCAACATTTACATTCGTTTGAACTAATGTCACAAAAGTGAGTCTTACATGAAAGCCAACATGGGTGCATGTACCTTTAAATTGCCTATGGGTTCAACCAGGAGCGTGACAGCGCCATCTATAAGGTAATAAATCGTTCTAGAAGTTTAACAATTTAATTTTTTTTCTTCAAATTGTGTATAATGCTTTATTCGACGGTTTTAAATAATTATTTTATCAAGCAACGCAGCAATGTAAACACCTAAAAAAAATCATATTTTTGTTACGTATTTTCAGTCAAAACTATAGCATCCGTTCTACTAAAATCATCTATTTTCTTTTTAGGGTGATCAGCTAGCATTTTCCACCTAACTCTATTCTTCAGATAAAACAAAGAAAAATACGTTAACGGATAAATATGGCCGGCAGTTGCCTTGGTGGAAGAGCGTGGTCAAGTTGAGCGCGTGGTCCATTTGCGCCGTGCTAGGTGAGCGGTCCGTAATTGTTAACCAATATTGTTTGGTTTCTTTCGTAATGCTTTCGTTAAAGGCGCCTGTTCTAAACGCAGCATCCACGTTCCAGATTCTCCGTTATCCAATATGCTGATGTGGGTCACGTGATCTCGTTTTGGTTATGATAATCGCAGCGCAGCGACGAATAGTGTCGTTCCATTTTTAATTCATCTATCTCTATTTTCTTTATATTGCTCGAAGATTCTACGGTTCTGCATCTACGAGTTGAAAAGGTGAAAAGGCGCCTTTAAAGGCGCTAATGACCGAAAATCCATTATCGAACAATATGTGGGTGCACGGGTAGCTGCAAGCACTGGGCCGTCAGATTCGATAGGCGTCTTGGTCCCAGCTGTACATCTCTGGTTTCGTACAGATCCGGGTTCGATCCTGTGAAGGAAAGTGTATATGTACGGGTTTTTCTCCAGTTGTTTCCCACACGTTGCACGAGGGATTCCTCCGGGTACTCCAGTTTCCTCCCTCCTGCGGCAAAAAACAACTGTTTACGATGGTGGTTCCTTCCACTTATAGTGTCTTATAGTGTCCACTTATATGTTTTTGGTAGCAGAGTGCCTTGTTGATATCCACGATGGTTACAAAAATAATGGCGGCTGTCGATTAAAGCCGCTCCCTCCAGGAAGACGTAGCCGCTCATAAAATACTTACAGGACTCAAGATAGGCCGCGTACCCAATAACATCTGCCGCTCGGGCCTTCAAAAAGCTGTGTAGCTTACTGGCCGACAACGTCTATCGTCTATTCTATTCTATTCTAATGTCACAAGGGCACGCCAGCATTGTTTTATATTGTCGCAAGGTTTTCGGTTGTTAGCCTTTCTGTTATAATGCCCATTGATCCTACAATAGAAAAACACTGGCTCCGCTTCGTTCGCTCATTGTTGCGGAAGGGCCACAGACGCCAGTGCCAATTCGAATCATCCGTTCAACAAACGGTGACATAATGCCAATTAAACAATGGTGCGGTATACCCCACTTTGTAGCCAACAATGGTTAAACAATGCTTTAGCGATTGTTTAACATTTTACCCGGTTTTTGCGTGCAATATACGAAAAAAAAACGGTTAATATGTCCAACAATCGGTAAATCATTGTTTAACCATTGTTATATCTGGTTCTTGATATTCTTCAAATGGGCGTTATTCATCTTTGTTGTACTAAGCTCTCAACGTCATGGAGCAAATAACCCAGTTTGGGATTGTGCTCCCTAAACAAGCAAAAGCAAAGCCAGCACTGGTGAGTCTACTCCATGATTGTAGTGAGGGTCTATTCTCATCGTCTACTATAATTATGTAGTATGGTAGATAACCCGGTTTGGTTCGGCTCCCTCAGAAGTAAAAAAAAAAAACAAAAAAAAACGCACTACTGAGTGGGTGTTCAACAATTGTTATAACCTTTGAGTACTACCCCACTTTGTTAAAACATATAATGCAGTAGTCTGGTTTCTTTCGTAGTAAAGTTTTTCCCTTTATTTTTGCCTATAGCTCTGCTGAAGAACACAAACCAATAATTACCAGGTTTGATCTGTACTTATTTCATAAAAATCAGTGATAACAATCCCAAAAAAAAAATCGCTGACTTCAGGACGCAAAGCTCCGTAAAAACACAAATCCAAATCCTTAAAATCAGTAAAACAAGAAAAACGCCATATAAGATTTGTGTCAGTACACGCTTTAGGCCTTCAGTTTTTTTTTCTTGCTTCTCACTTTTTAAAGATGTGTTTTTTGTGGTGCTCTCGACACTTGAGCGGGTTTATTTTTATTGTTTTTGCATTAGCCGAATTTGTCTTAGGACTGTAATACACAAACGTAGATCGCTTGCATTACTCTTTAAAGCTTTAAACCCCAAATTCCGCGGTTTGTAGGACGTACTAAAATGAGTGTGGTCCTTCTTGACCCCAAAGAAGGGCGGGACGACAGAAGGGAATGCAGAAGAAGGGAGGAGGGGGAGGATGAGGGAGGAGAGGCAGACAAGACCAATGGCCGTCCATCCCACGACGAGTTTCGTCTCTTGCTACGATGACCTTGAACGAACCTCCCGCCAGGGTTATGCAAGGTAAGAAAGGTATCCACGTGGGGGTGTTGGTCGACACATTCATCCGCTTAGAGAAGATAAGTTTTACAATAGATTTACTAACCAGACTTCACGATACTCTACGAAAAGAAAAAAGAAAAAATTATACCCCTATGAAGTCTCATAAACATACGACACCCAAAGATGAAAAATGGTGAAACCCTTTACTCAGTTTTATCCAAAACAAAAAGTACTTTTTGGAGGAAGTACTTTTTCCCATTCGAAAGCAACACTATGTTTCGTGGAATGTCTTTTTCCTTAATTTAGGACCTTAATGGATATTTATGACCTTAGGGTTCCGGACCTGAACGACACCTTTTCTCAATTTCGGGGTGTCAGGAACATTTTTGTGGCCTGCATTAACTCGGGACCTTACGGACACCTGACCTCTTAATTCTCGACCTTAAGGTTTTAGTTTGGAAATCAGTTCGGACCACAAAATTGGTGGCAGCTATTCTGGCCAGATCACTTCTTTTAAGGCGAAAACTTATTGATCCTTTTTTAACTTTTAGATTTTTGTATACTCTGCTTGGACTTGAAAATAAATTTCAAATAAACAGGAATGAAAGCAAACCGGGCTCGAAAAGTGATTAATAAATGCACATGCAAACCTTTTTACATTGCTTTTTGGACCGATCACACTGCCTCAGCGGGAATTGAACCCGTGACCTTTGAGACCAAAAGCCGGAGTCCTACCGCTCAGTCATACCGACATGGCCAGAATGTCAGGCCGTGTCAGTACGGTTGAGCAGTAAGACTCTGGCCTTTGGTGTCACAGGCCGTGCGTTCAATTCCCGCTGAGGCAGTCTGCCATTTACGTCCAAAAGGCAACGCAAGTAGGTTTGCATCTGTATTTATTAATATTTCAATGGTACGAGGATTTAGTATCCATAGCTCGCGATATTGCAGGGTTGGTTTTTTCGGCACAATTGCCACCTTATTTCTCTTGAGTCAGGCCGAGTGGCTGCTATCGTAGATGTGAGAGGACCAATCAGAATCTTATACATTCAGAGCTACAACACGGAGAAGTGTTGTAAGATGGTTTACTTCATTTCGCATTTAACTCTTTACAACTCTTACCTGACAAACGAACTGGATTTGCAATAAGACTGCTGTGTGACTGTCTTTGCGTGCGTCTCTTTTTGGCGCCAAACCAGTTCTTTGTATAACGCTCTTCCCGCCAGTTTGCTCGCAACAGTCACTTAATTGCCGTCGAACGCACAAGGTGGATGCACGTGCGATTGTATCAACTTCCACGTTTCTTCTTTTGCAACAGTCTCTTGTCCGTCATTCGAGCCAAACAGTCCAATTAGCATATCTAGGCAATTACCTTGCAGGTGCTGGCAGTACACTTCCAACCCTTTGCACAGATTGTTTTACAAAAAGAATATCGCCTCGACCAGGCACACTAGTGATGGACATCACCAGGCACGGACCAAGAACAGTCCTAGGTGTGATCGCAGCATTTCACTTCTGGCACACTTTCACCACTATTCACAACACGACAACAGGACCTACTCAAAACCCCACTTCCCCACTGACAACACCAATACGACGCACCAATATTTCACACCTCAGCACCCTGGTCACCACTCTTTAAGAAACAATCGATCCACTTATTCTTTGCACATTCCACATGAAAGCTATCCAATATGCTTTCTTTTCACTCCTTCTCTTCTTCACGTACCACATCAAACCAACACACAATAAACACCACACCCAAACAATCCAAACTCTAGGTATGCCTGTAGAAAACCACACTGGCAAGGCAGATCCCCTACACCCAGTAATACGGCATTTTCTTCCCAACCTCTTCCCCAGAACTATTCACATATGCAATCATAAACCAAAACACACTACCCCATTCCCCCACCGGAAGTCTACTAAGGGCATCAGCATTTCCATTTTCCACCCCCCTTCCTGTGCTCAATGGTGAACGAAAGATCTTGTAGAAATAATGACCACGTAAGTAATCGACCATTGTTATCCCCCTGCAATTTTAACCGGACCAACGTATTGTGATCCGTTTGTAACACGAATGTTGCCAAAGCTAAATACGCGTTTAACTGCTTGACCCCCTAGTTATCGCTAAACATTGCTTCTCAATTATAGTCGTACCCCTCCTCCTGGTTAGTTTTAGACAAAAACAACACCAGATGCTCTAACCCATCCCTCCCTATGTGTGACAATACTAAAGCTACCCCCCACCCCCCACCCCAGCCGATCAGAAGCATCAGTTTGCACAATGCAGGTTTTGTCTGATCACGGCACTGCCTATACTGGAGAAGCAACAATTTGCTTTAACAAAACCACCCCACAATTTTCGTCCCAATCAAGTGTTTACAAGGGGAACGATAAATAGCTTCTGAATTCTAACCCACAGAATTTCTTTCTGCAACAGATCGGGGAAGGTCCACGAATGTGGAAGTGCAAAACCTATAGAACCGACAACGCCGACAGAATCCGAAATGCACTTAAGTAAATGCATGTAAATGCAACGATTTTTGACCGAGTCAGACTGAATGGTGGTTTCAGCATGTACTGAATGGTACTGACAAACACCACGCGACTATCTGTCTTAAGCTCATACGGAATGACTGTTGGCTGGAACTCTAGGGGAGACACAAACAGGTATCTATTCAACGAGGCATGCAGGACGAGATATACCGCACGAAACTACTTGTTTGGTCTAGAAGCAGTCATTTCGTCTGAAGCAACCCAAGACAATTTCAGAGAAAATGTTTTCAGCCCACTGTCCCAAGTCAAAAGTGTCCTTGCTTAAGAGTTTCTTGTTTCCTGGGTGTTTGGCTGGCCTTGGTTGATGTTAATTCTTGTGGGTTTAGCTTCTACCCTCTCGATCATGGGTGACCACCAATACTAGTCAGGAGAGTTGCCTCATTTGGAACAAGCAAGGTACTCATTAAAGACCTGCATTTAGAATCGAGAGAAAGGATTCAGTATTTTCAAAGGAACACGTCCACACAATACTGAAGGTGTTTGACTTATGCCCAGCCACAACAGCAGATGTCTAAACAATACTAAAAGAAAATTGCGAATAAAAAGGGTGAAGACGTTGTGAGTCAAGTCTGATGTATTGTTCCGCTTACTGCAGATTTGTGATCTAACAATAGAAGGCTGGCAGGTATTATAAGATTTCTAATTCATAATGGCTCAGCAAAGTTACTGTAGCAAATTTCTGCTTTAAGGTTAGGGATGAATATTGCAGTAGAACTATGAAATGTAGGGTGAAGGTTAAGTGATTATTACAAACTCCTCTTTTATAATTTCTTCGTTTGCAACTTGCACTCTAGTACATATAGTGCTTTCTTGGGAAGACCACACGTCAAACAAAGAGTATGGTCTGCAATTCCAATTTAAGACCAGCCAGCCCTTCCAGTCAATCGCAGTTTTCTTCTCTGCTGGCTTGTGAGTTTATAGAAATGTGTCGCATGGACAATTCTTGTTGAGAGGAACGTAATCCACCACGATATGGGCATGCCCATCATTTTTAGGGGTTAAGAACACAGGAGAGCAGTGTTTAGTCATTCCAGGAACTATTACGGCTTGGTCCAGCATGTTTGTGATCTGCTGGTTGACCTTTTGTCGTCCTAACCAACTATAGGGATAATGGCGAGATGTGCAAAGAAGAGCTTCACCAATATCAATAATCCCTGGAGGATAGTGCTTAAAAAGTCATAGATTTGTTCAGAAAACGTGTCTATAAGAGACAATTAGCAAAAAAAGTCGCGCTGTTTGCTCTGTATCTCTTTGCTTTCAAAGTGACGTTCTATTGGATCTTCTGTAAGCTGGATGAAAATCCTCCTTTGCAATAGGAACACTGATGAATGAGGGCGAATGATGGAAAGGGTTTCGTCTTAAAAGGTAAGAATAACCTTCATATGGAGCCCAGAACTAACACTTCTGCTTAAAATTGAGTACCATTCCAGCCTGACTTAGAAAATCTGCACCTAAAATCATGTGCCAGATGGCGTTTTTCATTAAGATGCATGAATAAAAGAAAGTGTGGGTCTTACTTTGGGAGCAAATCTGGAAGAGCCCTGGACAAGTTGTTCTGCAGTCATCAGCCAAATAAACTTTCTAACCATGATGCATGTACTTAAAAACCCGTACATCACCCTTTAAAACCTTATGAATGAAACTTAAAGAGCCACCATCAAGCAATGCATCTGTGATCTTGTTTCCAAGTTTCACCCCAATATACCCACGTGGGGGCGCACTGTGGATTAGCTGGTCCCCTTACAACTATGACGAGATCCAATTAATTAAATTTTTTAGGTTCCTTAGTTTTGATGCTCTTGATCGAAGGTGAAGGGCTGGGACCCCTACCAGTGAACTTATGCAGATAGCAGCCCTCTCCCCACCTGTGAAGGCCGCCTTATTCGTTTGGGAACTTGGATGCAAAAGGATTTGATCACTGGACAGCTTGGGACATCTGACTTATATCAGCTGCTTGGCCCCGATTTTCAAACCTAGCAAGCTTTATTTCTGGGTAGGTTAGCCCACACTGGTAAGTGGTGTGGCTCTGTTTATAACAGCTCATGCAAGTGAGCATACTCCTGGCCTATTGAGCTGGGATGGCTGGTGGTTACCTTGTTGTATAGAAGGTCGGCATGTACACTGTGGTTGGAAGTGATGTTTGTGTGCCTAAGTCGAGGGTGGATGCTGCGGTTGTAAATATTGTAGATTTACTTCTGTTTCCAAGTTGCAAGTCTCTTCTGCATTTCAACATTTCATTTACTTTCGCATAAGATTTTACTGCCTATGAAATGGATGGTTGCATTAAAGCCTTCATAGGCCCTGCAACACAGTGCCAATTTTCACTTTCACCAAAAGGTCAAAAGGCATGAGCTGGACGTAGAAGTGGGGCAAACATGGATCCAGAAGTAGATGCTGCATACAGGCTGGTACAGGTGCATACGGCGCATAATCGCACAAGTTGCAGGGATGAAATAGTAGTCTTGAGTTACCTGTTTATTTTGATATTGAAATTCTGCCATGATGTGTCAACTGAGAATTTTACTGGCAGGACTTTCGAAAATAGATTTGTGTATCAATTCTCACTGTTGCTGTCTGACAAGATGGTGTCGTGACAGAATAAGTAATGGTGACGGACTGAGTACTGGTTGTCTTAGTTTATGTCCTACGCTTTTCAGCAAGTTGTTACCCATTACATCATCAGTATTTCTTGCAGTGAGATCGGCTCGTGAACATCATGGTAATTCTAAGGCAGACTGGGGTGCCCTCCCACTGGCCACAGGATTTTCACAGGATGATGTACTTACACTACATAAAGATTTGAACCAAAGACACATCATTCTTACTTAGCCATACCTAGCTTAACTGGTGTCACCAAAGGTTCCTTGCTAGGATCAATCCTTTTTAACATCTCTTTCGCATCAACAAACGAATTTTAGAGCAAAAGCAGAAGAAAAACTAACTAAGTTGTGAGCAACCAAAGCCCAGTGAGAATGGTTGGTTGCCAGACAAGTGAATGCTAGATCGAATCCCAACTCCAGGTGAAGAAAAATAATAATAATTAAAAAGGCATGATGCAAAAAGGATTGTGTTACATCTCTGGTCTAGATTAATTATTTTTATTATTAATTATTATTAATAATTCTCATGCTGATGATGGTAAGTTAATATCTGCTACCATCAATTATTCATCCTGTGATCCGCGTTTAAACAGATTTCGTCCTGGGCAATAGAAAATCCTTAACATTAACAGTTGTTATACAATGCATTTTAGGTTTCACAATCTTTATCACAACTGCAACATTGCAGACATTCCTATAGAGCAGAGACATTTGCCGCCATATTGGCACCAGATTGGCACCAGTGTGGGTTTTGGAGGGCATAACTACAAGGTGCACTACATAAAAATGGAGGGTTAAACAACGGAAAAGCGGATTTCTTAGGCTTAAAATAACGTTGTTTTCTCCAACAACAAAAATCGCGCGTTTTAGGTCTAAGAAATCACTCTTCACAGCATCGGCTTCAGTATGACGCCCTTTTGTTTCTCTCTACAGTGCCCCTTGCAGCTAACCCATTAAGGCTCCAGCATAGTTATATACAATAATACTACGTCGTGTCACTGCTCTATTGCTGACTAAATCTGCATTCTGAACTGTGTACTCTGATCGTTACTTTATTTGAAATTTGAAATTACAGCCCATGACAGCGTAATTACTTCTGATTAAGGAAAAAATGTGTTAACAAAATTTAGTCTAGCTGACCGCTACTGTTTCCATACGTTTTGCGAATTTAATTTTTGAGCTCTGTTTTGTCTCACGTTGCCCTGCCTGTTTACTTTTGAGTCCTTTATGTTACAGTAGCGCATCCAAAAACTTTGTTTGGAGGGGGCAAAAAAAAAAAAAATGGTCCGAAAGCTGACACATTTTTAACAATGTCAGTGATTTTTCACGCTTTTAGGAAGCTTAATTTGAGAAATTTTCTTAACGGCAGCGAATTCCGTGGTTCTTTGTTCAGCTTCAATGCAGATAATTTTTCACACTTTGGGAAGAGGAGGGGGGGGGTGGAGGAGAGGAAACACTGGCTCGGAGAAGCATTTGGATTGTAGCATTGTATACCACGCGCCATGGCTGTTTGCTGTGACGTGCATATCACGTGACTGGGCTAGTCCAATCAGACGGCCAAACAGCCGTTGTTCTCGTTCGTCATTGGCTAACTCATGGTGACGTCACGGCAAACAGCCATTGCGCATGGTTTAATATAAACCAACGTCATCCTTCGTGACGCGCAAAAGAGGGCCTTCTGATGTCAGTAGAAAAAAAATCGAAGTGCTTGCAATTGCTGTTTTACTGTTAATCTTGGGAGGGGCAAGTGCCCCCTTTTGTAACAAATAAATCGCTTTACATAATGAATCGCTACCACAGCGTATGACAGAACTCGGAACAAATCACAACTACTTCACATTTTTTTAATCATTAAGGGGGCACGCAGAAAGAGCTTGTCAAGTCAAGCCTAGACTTGTGTAAGTTTTTTAATCAAATTTGAATCACGCAGATGTAGATCTGTTTCAGTCAGTTAAGAGTATTCAGAGATGTTGTTTGCGGATATGTTTCTGCTCAAGACGATGACTTTCTGTTAACAGTGTGGTTCCAGAGTTCATCATCAGGCTTTCCAATGACGTTCGCCATGTACCCTCTGAAAGTCTTCAGATGGATTGGTAGATAGGGTAAGAAGTGGTAGATAGCAAGCACTACAGTGGCGAGACGACCCTGGCTTCAGTATTAAAAGCATATTTTGGCTGGAAGGGATGATGTAAATGATGGGCTAATGTTTTCTCTATTCATGTTCAAGGAAGTACAGAAACTTCCACCTGAAATCCATCACTTGCGATGTGATAAAATATTTCGCTGTTGTGATCAATCTAAAGGGCTTACAAATTACAATACTTAAAAAAAATTAAAAGCCTTTTATTTTGCATAAATAATTTCCTATTCGTTATGCCACCAATGAAAGAGTAACACAAACAGGCATCAAAGGTAAAAAAAAAAAACCAAAGGCGTTCGTAACTACGGGAAGGGGAATTCAATTTATTTCTTATGACATCAAGGCTGCCTACAAAATAAAGAGGCTTTTTGAGTAGTATGGTACCATGAGTTACCATTCCAGTGAACTTTTTAAGGAAAATTCCAAGAGTCTTCAATGACTCGGCCTTTCAGCAGGCCTGGAATTCTAGTTTTGTTTTCTGGGCTTTTCCAGATTTACAAAGATCTGTAAGAACCTTGCATATTTAAGGATAAAAATATTTTTTTTGCCGAGGATAGTTACGTTTTTGAAGCTGTTACATTAAAGAAAAAAATTCTCTTAAGTCTGCCACCATAATTTTTGTCCAAATAAGGAGAGTTATTTCCGTAAGAACCTTGCATATTTAAGGACAAAGATGTCTTTTTTTTTGCCGAGGCTAGTTACGTTTTTCAAGTTTTTACATTAAAAAAAAATGTTAATTTTCAGTCTGCTGCCATAATTTTTGTCCAAATAAGGAGTGATTTCCGTGGGGCTCTTCCCCATCATGTGGGCGTCCAATGGCGCAGAGCGATGCATAAACACGTTTTCCTTATTATTTATGCCCCTCGTAACGTTATCCACGGCATCTCTTTATAATAGCCAAATCAATTGGGCTGGCTCATGTTTTACGGGAAGGGGAGGGTACCGAAGGGGTATTAGGGTATGAAAATAAGGGAAGGGGAAGACACGGGAGAGGGGTGGGTACTGCAGTGGATCGACACTGTTTAGCGCCACACGCATTCAGAAGACGTTGCAACAATCAAAGCCACATCGTAAACAACCAAATCTAACCTAAACCGACTCTAATCCAAATTCGCTTATAATTTTTTTTAACAAGTAATTAATAACGCATTTATTATGTGCCAAAATGAACGGTTATGGTGTCCAGTAACGCTAACTAGTACTGATCGGTGCAGCGCGAGTGGACAAGCGTTGGTTTCGGCGTTGACAGCACACCCGGATGTTGCCGGACGGAGGAGGGTAGCGCCCTGGCCATCAATGGCACTCCTTGTTCCCCAGACCCCCCTCCCCCTCCTCCCATCCTACCTTTACTTTCCTTCTCTCCTCAGGTGCTCAACATAATAATCACGTGCTCGAGTGCTATGAACGCCGGCGCCGCGGGCTATCCAATCACGGGGCGAGCATTCCAGATCGGGCGGTCGGACAAGGGACGGACACGGCAAGGGGCCCAGCGCGGGAAAAAGTAGCAACGAACGGGCCGAAAGGGTTGAAAGAATTGCCCGGCCGTCGTAACCATGGCAACGAACTAAACGCCTGCTTGTCGCTGCCCACTCTCTATTTCTCTCTGATCTAATCGGGATATATAGCTGGTAGCCATATTTTCGAAGAAGAATGAAAGAATGTTCCAGATGAAAATTCACTGGGGGATGAAGAGAATGAAAGCAACAGACCAAAGTAATTACTAAGTTTGTACTTTTTTTCCTCCCTAGGGGCGGGTTGAATACAAAAAAAAAAGGCTGAACGAAAGAAATAAAGCGATACTGAGGTTGATTATTTTTTAAAACTGATGCTGTAACTAAAACTTAAAGCTGATATGTAAAGCGGTAGTAACAGCTTCAAGGGACATTACTCTTGTTAACACTGATGCTTTCCCTGATGTTGTTATAAGTATGACAACAAAAAGCAGAAAGTTAAAAAGCAGTTATAAGTATGAAACTGTTAGTCGATCATAGCCGAATACCAGGCACAATACAAATAAATCTTAACAATTTCACACCATTCGTAAATTCACCGGACAAGAACCAACATTCCATTCCGAAATGCGAGCATTTTTCGAATTACTACGGTATAAATTAATTTTCGTAGTTCTCAAATTTATAACAATCCTGTCTATTTTAGGCTTCTGTAGGCTACCAAGCGTGCACCAGTCTCTTGTCCCTTTCTGTTCTTTAGAACCCACAATAAATGTGACAAGACTTCTGAAAGCACAGAGCATCCATAGCAATGCCGTACGATTTCTGTTAAATGCCGGAACAATGGGATGTTCAGGGCAATCTTGCATTGTATTCCTTTCGCAATAAAGAGCTAATTGTCCGTTTGCTTATTAGGTTTATTATTTTTTAATCTCAGCTAGATTTTACAAGTTCTACACCACCAATAACTGTACCCCCCCCCCCCCACCTCCCCGGGGTGGGGCACAATACCCCAGGAAGTCAATATCCCCCGGAGGGCATTATCCTCCTAACCAAGAAATGATTGTGGTAAAATGAGATTAAATAATAAATAGCGTTATTATTGTTTTATGGTTAAAACAGGAGCATTGCTAAAGAAGATGGAATTGTTACGGTACACAAAAAGAATGTTCAGCTAAAACAGAGTCGTCAAATCCTTTTTCCCTCTAGAGATTGAAATGTTGATTAGCCAATTCCCAGCTCGCTAACCCCGAAGTGCGATCCTGCACTTCCCTCCAAAAGTACATAAACGCTGAACGCACATTTCAGCCATCTTTTATTCTCTAGAGCTCACCTTGTTCTGACGTGCGCTCTGTTGTTTTTCCTCTACCGGCCATCACGTGTACTGCTGTTAGCAAAAGGACAAAAGGAATTCAAGATGGCCAAAGAGCGTGGATCACAGTCGAAGCCGTCGAGAAAAGAGTCCTTCTCCATTGCCGGCTGGCTCGGGATCCCGTGCTCCTCCGGAGTTTCAACCATCGGCTCCTAATGTGTGTTGTTGTGCCGCAATCAACTCTAAAGCCGTCAGTCTTGATCTGCACACGGCATGTCAAAAGCACTGTTTATGTGATTACTTCACCAATCCTTGTCGTGTATGCATGCTAAGCATCGATGCTGATAAATGCGTCTTGATCCTTATTAACAGGACTCGCCTAGACCAGATGAAAAGGAAGAAAGCTGCCTCTGCTTCGCCGTTTGGTGTTCCATCAACCCCCGGCAAGTCTTTGAGAATTTCACCATCTCACACTGCAAGTTCTCCTTTGGCACTCGGAAAATCTTCCCGCTGTGACCAACGCAAGAGGTCGACTGTTGTCGAAAGCATGAAATCACATGCGAAAGAACAGCATCTGCTGACACTGAAAAGCCGCCTGCCACTGATCAACACACCATGCCCGGCATCTTCGCCTCACCGCTTCAATCAATTCTGCTGCCGCCTGGCTTGGATTTTTCCCCACCAACACTCCAGCGGCGCCTACTGTTCGGAACTGTTCCAGTGCATACGGCTGCTGATGCCCAACCTTCGATAAAGTCTCCAAAGGCTTCGAGGATTGAACGCAAATACAAACCGGTTCTGTGAGACTCCCGCTTTCATGGTCAACCATTGGATCTTTCTTCTAATGCAATGAACTGGATCCGCAACAAGCAATGGATTTACGAGCAAACGCACACCATGCCTTTCTGGGAATGAGCCGCTATCCAAATTGTAGATTGACAGTTGTTTTTGACCGGGACCAAGACAACCGCAGACTTCCTGCTCAGACTCCAGAGAGCCCCCAACAATCCGACTCGTCTAATTCCGACGATGAATTAGTCGTTACGGCGACCCCTTCTGGTGACTACTCCTACATCCACAAATGGACACCGATTCGCCCAGGCCTTTGAAACGAAAAAACATCGCCAGCCTGCAACCCGTGCAAGCAGTACAAGGACGCCTATTACCGGCAAAGATCTCTGAGTGACGACAGCCGCTCTCGGCATTTGAGTCGATCCTCCAAATTCTGACAATATTCGTGGTCTTCCTCGTCTAGATGGAATGACAATCACATTTTGAAAGACAAAAGAAGTAGCAACGAAAAGACTGGTAATGACACGCACTTGAAAAAACCCAGCGAGATTTACGAAAGAAGAAGTGAAAAGCGAAACAACTAAAGAGCGAAACGAAAGACAACGAATGAGTTAAAGGCGGAAGAAAGACAACGGCAGGGGTTTTTATGATAGAGGTATTAGGAAGAAGAGAAAATACGACCAAAAGCAAAAGAGTGAAAGACGGGAAAGTGATTGACGGAAAGCTTGACAATAAGAGACATACAAGTGAAAGAGCGTAACAGAATAGACACAAACCTAGTGCGAGATCTGACAAGAGATTTTACGGTGAACCGTTGGATCTTTTTTCTAATTCAATGGACCGGATCTGCCAAAAGGCAATGGATCAGGCAAAGATAGGAGGATTTTGATGGTGACTAATCTCATGTTCGACAAAGCCTCTCTGGATCAGATGAAGCCTCCAAACATGCTTACAACACTTCTGACGACCTTGCTTCGCAATGAAGGCCTTCTGAAGGAAAAGGGGAACCTTTAGAACTTGACAGAGACCCCCCCCCACCCACCTTGGAAACGAAAATTGGTTCAAGTCTTTTGGTGGTGGCACGGACAACCGCAGATATTTTGAAACCTACACTCAATCTGAATTTCGACGGCCGAAACAAAGCTCGATTTTGGTACACGCTTACAGATACCAAAAAAAGTGCAGTTAACCCTCCTCAAGGATAAGAAATTCTTAGACAAGGTCGGTCTTAGAGCTGGATCACAATCAGATGTTCTCAACACTTCTACCAACACAGTCTGTGAGAAGCTTTCAATCGAAACGAACCTACCTGAAACCAAATGCTTGGTATCCCTGATTAATGAAGTTTTTAAGGCGTCACCTTTCACTCCATGAATTGGTTAAAAGAGCCCTCTTCAACTCCACACTCCTTTTACAAGATTTGTCTTCACAATCGGTATCCAATCTGAACGATTCCACAAAGCACAAACTTCGGAACCAACCTATCCATAAAGCGGAAATGTTGTTGTTCGGAAATGTAGCCCGGAAGCCAAAAGACGACAAACTGAGGCAGCAGCCGAAAGGTTCTGACAAACAGCCTTTCAAGGCCTTCCACAAACAAGCTTTTAAAAATGACTGGAACAAACCAAGGAACCAACCCTTTCAAAATGATTTCAACTCCAACCGAAACAACAAGTAGTCCTTTTCTAGGAAATCTTCCTAGGCAGCAGCAAGAACCGCAACTTTACAACAGACCAGAGTAGACATTATGCCTCACCTAGCTTCAGAGGTAAATCCATGTGACCACAATGACTGGGAATTCAAATGACAACACATCACCAGTCAAATGACGACACACATCACACATCAAACCAACCACAGGAGAATGAACACTAAAAACATCCATCTGCAGATGTCTGTTCGCCACTTGATGGACTTCAAATATCTATTCGCCCCGAGGTACAATGCTTACAATGTTTCTATTATTTTACGGTGTTTAAGTATATCGTCCACAAAGCCTATGTCCGTAATGCATTGTAGTACTCTACCAGCTACAGTCGATTCAGCCCACCCCACACCTATATGTTTCTGGAATAATGTTCATAAATCGTGCTGCTACACTCTACTTGAAATAGGTGCACTGGTCCATTACTCGTTGTTAAATCGATGTAAGTAGTTACCATCATGTTTACACATTTGGTCCAATGTTTAGAACTACACTGCAAGGCTTTGCAGGTTGGCAAAATCCATGAATGGAAATTGCTATAGAAATCTTCAAAATGAATATCAAGAAATAAATTGTCCCAGGTTGGATGTAATAAAATAAGGAACATTCAGTCCCGGACAAAAAGGTTCTCACGGGAGAGGATGTAACAGTACTCAATAAGTACTTCAATATTGCAGCTATTATGATGCCTGCAGCCCAATGCTGCAACCAAGATGTCCAGGGTTCCAGGGTTGGAGACAGGAAAGAGAATCCAATAGCTGATACATCGAGTATCCTATGCTAGCTGCAATGTTGTCTTTCATAGGCCTATTAGTCAAAGTTTGATCCAAGTTGTTAATATCAGAGCTAGACCATGCTAGATGATGTCCAGACTGAAAATGTTGGGGGCGGAATGAGTTTGCTTTGTAGTATAAGGGAGACCTGCTCGTGCGCAGTAGATACTTTCCCCATAGAACCCGAATTCCAAGAAACCAACTTCGACCGAAAATGTCAATTCTGGGAAATCAACTTCAAGTAAAAATACTAAGAAGTCAAGCACTCGCTGTTTCAAAGCCCACTCTGAAAGACTGCAAGGTACCACCACAGCATTCCTAAATGTTGGGGTAGACCCGGACAGTAGCTCGCGCAGCAAGTGCTTGAGGAAACTATTACAACCCTTTTGAGATACCGCGAGTGAGTTGACAGATTAGCACGAGTGCAGCAAGTGTAAGTCAAACTCACTGTCCAAGTCAGTACGGACAGTAGGCGAGGTGGGGGTTTTTAAGTCGTATAATCCCTATTGGTTGTTGGACCAGAACAATACCCCTACTCCTCCACTCACCGCAAGTTTGTCAAGCAGGGTTGGACAGTTACGCAAGCTTATGCACTAGTTGGTGCATCGGGTAACAGAACTGGGCAGTGAGGGGGACCTAATCCTTGCCCTGCAGCAGTGCGAGCACGAGTGACTAACCGAGTCTATCCTGGGCCTAAGCACGCCGGGAACTTCCCCCTCTTAGGGAATGTGGAAGACACTGAAGCATGTCGTACATTATCTTTCACAAGGAATACCTGAAAATAATTATGTTACAATATATTAAAGAATTATCTTGAAAATAAGAAAGCCTGTACCAAAATTGATCAAATCTTCCATGCAACCGATGTCTGCTTTGAAGTACAGGCTCGGCACCTTTCTTAATTATCATTTACGTAAATGATGTACCGAAATTATTTTTGCAGACGACATGGTTTTATTATCTATACATACGAATAAACAAGCTATGGAGCTTGCCCTGAAAAATAAATTAGATAATTTCAATTGAGTTTTTTTATTAATGATTTATTTACCAGTGAAGATAAAAATCGTTCTAGTGACATAAGCTTCACATACAGAACATTTATAAGTGTTCCTTTATTCATTTATACTGAAAACTGTCAAAACTTTACAAATTGCAGTAATACATGCACCAGGATAAAGGAAGTGTCTGAAAGCAATTACCTTGGATTTGGGATTGATAGTTTTTGGAAACATAATCATCATATTAACCTTTTAACTATAAAACTAGGAAACTGATACCACTATAGAGCAGTGACACGACGTAGTATTATTGTATATAACTCTACGCTGGAGCCTTAATGGGTTAGCTACAAGGGGCACTGCAGAGGGAAACAGAAGGGCATCATACTGAAGCCGATGCTGTGAAGAGTGATTTCTTAGACCTAAAACGCCCGATTTTTGTTGTTGGAGAAAACAACGTAATTTTAAGCCTAAGAAATCCGCTCTTCCGTTGTTTTTCCCTCCATTTTTATGTAGTGCACCTTGTAGTTATGCCCTCCAAAACCCATACTGGTGCCAATATGGCGGCAAATGTCACTGCTCTGTTGTATACATTAAAAATGTAATCAACACACAAATAAATGTATTATCTCTGATGCTTTGGTAAGCAGTCATTTGAGATATGGTATTGAAGTGATACGATTTCGCAACCCTGACCTAAATTGGACGGACTCAATAGTGCATAATAGTAGTAAAGTAGTAATAGTATCTTCAGGTTTTGTTTAGAAACCAACCGTTTATGAATCAACTGCTGATTTACAAAATAAAAAAAAATTGGAATTTTAGCAAACATAAATTGAGGAACTTCGCAGTTTTATTAAAAAATTATTAAAAAATTATTTTAAACTTAAAGACGAAATTAAAGTGAAATTCCTTCGTGACAACATTAAGATAAAAGCAATTATGGACCTACAAATAAAAATAATATTACTTTCCGTTCATTTTTAATCTAATTCCAACTACTCTGCTAGACATCAGAACAGAAGCTTGGCCACAGCTAAAAAACAAATTAAAGAATTCTTGATTGACAATTGACTTATAACACTATATGTACTTATTGTTAAATATAAGATTTGAGATGTAAGACATATTGCATGCACTTCGCTATTCTTTTGGATTAAAAGTGTATGTTGCTTGTTCACGAAATAATTATTATATTATATGTATTTGTTACCATCATTTGTCCTTCGTGTCACATTTGTCTAAATACATTTTTTTTATTTTACTGTTAAAAAAAGTTATAGCCAAGTCGGACAGTTACAACGGTTACACAGTTACACAAAATCTAAAATCAATAAAGTATTAAAAAAAATCAATAATCAATGAATTCAACACTCAAATATTCGTAATTGGCACCCTTGGGCAAATTGCAAATCAGGTGGAACACAGCATTCACTTTTTTTTTTAGCAGTCCTTCCCAACACGTCGGCTTCACTCACGCATCGGCTTGTGCTGCAGAGAAGCCAACATTTACTCTAACTCGCTAAAAACAGTCACTGTATCTTACGGTGCATCAGAACGCGTGGTCGTAAGAGAAAATTAATTTTTTTCGTTCGAACTCAACCGACTCAAAACCTCGTATCACTCTAAACGAACTTAACACGATTAAATAAACACCTAAATCTGTAACGGACACCATGTTACTTTAAAACCGTCATTTGTCTCAAAATCTCTGTCAAAGAGTAAAAAAAAAAAGAATTGGAAACTTTACAATATGTCGAGATACCGCACCTTCGCCTAATTTCCAGTCAGTGAAAGGGGGGGGGGGGATTGAGTCATAATACGGCGCGTTGACAGCTAGATCATTAGGGCCAACCTCTGTCACAGTGCAGTGGTTGGTGTATATTTCCATCTGTACCTCCAGCAAAAATCAAAGAACCCCGGACAGGACTACAGAATCATCGCCCACTTGACACAATATGTCCCCCGTACAGGACTACAGAATCATCGCCCACTTGACACACT
>JAHWFP010124407.1:172524-229556 GCA_023313725.1 Lithobius niger | reverse complement strand
GGACTACAGAATCATCGCCCACTTGACACACTATCCTGTCCTGCGGAAGGTGGAAACGGCGACGAACACCATCAAGATGGTGACAATCAACAAGAAAATAACAGACCGTGAGTAGCCAGTGACACAAATCAGGAGTGGTAACCTCCCTCAAGTTTGGCGTAACCAATACGCAAACGAGCTGACACCACCTCTTCCTGACGATTGCAGCGACAAGCCCAGTGCTATTCCAGGACAGTGCCTTTAAATAGCCCGCAATTTATTGTTTGTCCCACAAGGCTTGCCAATCAGCTGGTTAGTGAGGGCTTTACGTTCAGTGAGGAACATATAAAGAGAAGTTTTGGAAAAGTAAGAAGGCTTTGACCCAACAAATGACGCCAGCATGTCCGCCCCAATTCGGCGAATTTTTGCACTACAAAAATGCATTCTCCTTATAATGATTTTGGTTAATGATTTGGTTTATTTGGTTTAACGAGTCGGAAAATCGAGGTTGGTTTGAAGATATATCTAAGAAGGCTCTGGTGCAGGTTCAAGTCTACGTAATGGTAGAGTTTTTTTTTATATTTATTTACAATGTACAGGTTACGATTTAAAAGCTTTTGAAATCACAGGATCTGCCAAACGCCCGGGCATTTGTACTAGATACCCGTTAGGGCTCGTTACTCCTCGTTCCTATGTATACCTTTATATACTCATGGATCAGTTGTATCATTGCTGCAGTGATTCCGAACTGTGTTAAAAGTGTCGCTATTTACTAAAAGTATCACTGCAGACTGAATTTATTTACAAACTTTCAATTATTGGTGATATCTTGGTGTACGGACATTTTGGTGCACAGTTGGTGTATTAGTAATACAGATTAACTGCACACCGAGAGTTTCACGTTTCATATTTTTCAGTTGTGAGTTTCCGGCAGTTCTGATTGGGGAGAATTTGAGAATTTAGGATGTTTATCGTTCCTGGGCGAAGTGCACCTTCCCCCCCCCCCCCCCCTTCCTAGTTCTGATGTACTGAGGTTAATGTGCAAGTGATAACACATTGAAAACTGCATGGGTCTACTGGGCCGCACTGTCGCAGGGTGGTAGCCATTCAGATACAGGTTGTAGACAGCAAAATGCTGGACCTAGAGGTGGACTTAACGAATTATCTCGCAATCATGCGGCATTGAATGATTTGTATCATACGAAGCTAAATTCAGTACCTTTGGACGTATGGAGGGAAGACAAAAGAGGCCACAGAACACAAAAACCCTCCATTTTACGGAATTACCGTTGGGTTCATTTACCGCCCAGTTTTTTTGGTTTTTTTTTTACATGCCAAGCTTGAAAGTTCTGGGAGGGAGGGTCAGAGGCATACGCAAAGGGGGGCACAAAGAGGAAGAGCCCCCCCCCAAGGAAAGTCAGGCGCCCCCATGTCACAGGCCAAACTTGTCTATCGTGATTTTTCGTATGATAATAAATGTCATAAGTATTTCAAATTGCCATGCAGCCCCAAAATTTATAATCTCAGAATTCTAAAAAAAAAACATGCTGCTGAAGATGTTAAAAAGTTGTTCCACTGTGCCCCCCCCCCCCTCAAAAAAGTTACTGAAAATGGACCGAAAAATGCTCTAAAATATGCGAATTTTCAGAATTTTCAGAGCTCCCGCACCCCCTGGCTGGCTATTAATAATATTTAATGCCACAAGGTGCCCCTTCAAGCACTGTGCCCCTCCCAAAAAAAATCCTGCGTACGCCACTGGGGAGGGTGAAAAGTAACTTTGGTGACCCCCACCTTTCCCGGAATATACTGACACCTTTCTTTCCTGTTTGCCCAACACCTAAGCTGGTGATAATCATTGTGTGGGGTGGGTTAATATTCGCCCCAACCCCTTCCCACCCCCATTTGGCTCAACCAGGGCCGCCCAGAGTTCTGACGGGGGGGGGGGGGGGGTCTACGGCCGGCTGCAAATTTTCTGTGGGATCCCTCACACCTTTTTGTGGGATCAGTACGCTTTATAGGGCCAGTGGGCCAAGATTTTTTTTCCCCCATACGTTTTTCGCTCTTTTCGTGTCAGTATCTGCAGTTCTGTGTTTCTAGGTTGGGCCCCCTTGAAGCACGGGCCTAGGGGACAGAAGGAACACGAAGCGCTCCTCCTATGGTTTTTACGGAACCGTCAAGAAGCTCACTTTTCATAGCTGGAATTAATTACGAAGGTTTACGTAGGCTAGGGCATAATGCAGAAAAGGTTAAAAACAACCCGTTGATTTAAATTTAGTCTTTATTTTGAACTTGAGCACGTGGGAAATTGAAGCAAAACTATGAATTTGTTAATTACAGTGAAATAACGTGTCCAGTAAAATGCCTCGGTCTCCTTGAATGTCCTAGATCTTTTCGAAGCGGTCATGTATTACGTCATCAAGTTGGGGCGGGGTATCGGTAGGCAATATAAAAAAAGAGCTCCTCAGTTTTCCACAAAAAAACTCAAAACCCCTCCTACCCCCTTCATCTCTTACTTGCACAACTGATGACGTAGTATAGTTGTAATAATAATGGAGGAGGGCTTGCAGTTGATGTCGAGGGGGAAGGGGAGGTAGAAAATTGCCAAATTCATGATGACGTCATACGTGATGACGCTCCCTTTCATCATTTGGGCAGAAACAAATTTTCCAAAATTCAAGTAAGGGGAGGGCAAGCCATAAAAAAAATGTTAGCGGGGTAGATGGGGGTATTGCCCACTCTTGCACCCTAGTAACGCCGCCACTGCTTCAGTGTAGGTTTCTACCGAAGATACCTCAAATACAACAGCAGGCTTCACTGCAACATCCGGACGTTACGGTGCAATCATGCTTGCATAATGCAGGTTCTGTAGCAAACTTGTCCAGTAGGATTTGTTCTTGGTCTATCGCAAAGGTGCTTATCCAACTTTCGCTTGGCTAATCTTCGACAAAAGGCCAGCTTTGGTGAAGAGACAGTATCACACAACTAACACGCAGCACTTGTCTGCTGTCTGTATTTCTTGGGTGTTTGTGTACGTGGTGCAAAGTGGAGATAGATAGCGGGGGCCGGGTGCAAACGTGCCCTCTGGAGCGTAGAGCTCCCCCTTGCCCCCTTGAGACCTCCTAAAAACTGGACTATGCCTTAAATCCTCTCTCTTGTCCGCTTTGGGCCCAGGTAGGTGCTGTCCATACCCTTGTTGGCCATGACCTTCCGGACAGCAACCCTTCCTTTCTCTCGTATTGGAAGGGTGGTCAGTACGACCGTGAATGTTAACTAAGGGGGTCGTGTCATTAGCTAGGCTTAAAACGGTTTTCTTTGGAATGTGGTTGACCAGGTGGTTATACATACAAAGGACAAATATTTTAGTTTTGGCTTTTTCGCAGATGTTTTTAACACAAATACCATGCTTGACCCATATTTTTTTTCTTTAAAATGTGTTGTTTGATTTAAAGGCGCCTTTTCACCTTTTCCGCTCCTATAATCAGCACCGTAGAATCTTCGGGCAATATAAAGAAAATAACGGTAAATTAAAGAAAAGGAACAACATTTCGCAGCAGCGCCACGAATTTTCATAACTAAAACGAGATCACGTGACCCACAACAGCCTATTAGATGACGGAGAATCTGGAACGTGGATGCTGTGTTTAGAATATGGGAAACGCTATCGAAATGGTGAACCGGCATCTTTATGTGAGCAGACGGCTTGGAGATTGAGGCCTGTATTCTGAAAGAAGGGAGCACTACTCAAAACAAAGTTTATCTCGAACCCAGGGACGAGTAAAAGAAGATAATTATATTGGGGGTTGGGGATGACGGTAGAAATTGCCGACTCAGTCCCATTTTTGACCGCAATTTTGAGAATTTCTTTTCTGCGGCTCCCCCACCGGGTTAATGGGCTAAAGGTTTACGTGGTTCTGGTTATGCGTCAGACCAAACCATGCGCAATGGCTGTTTGCCGTGACGTCACCATGAGTTAGGCAATGACGAACGAGAACGACGGCTTTTTGGCAGTCTGATTGGACTAGCCCAGTCACGTGGTATGCACGTCACAGCAAACAGCCATGGCGCGTGGTATAGGCAGTCCTAGGCTTCCTTAGCCTTTGAACGTAGGACGTCCACAGAAGAAAAGAAAAAGGAAAAAAAACTTTATGTCGTACGCGTAATTTAACGGGTTCCCCTTTGTAAGGGGTCCCCGAGTCGTTGCCACGAAACCAACTGAACGCTGGCTGGAATTTCATGATTAACATCAGCAGAAACAGTAAGAGGGTGTGTCTCGTTAATAGAGTTCATAGTTCCTGAAAATTGGCTGTTAAGAAAAAGCCTTGTTATTACGTAATTGTGAGTTACACCTTCTAGGCAAAGATCGCAGGTTTTCTGCTTGGATTTCTCCAGCTAAATTATCCCCTTCTGCAGTGGGGCAGATAACCCGGTTTGGGTTGGCTCCCTTAAGTAAAAACAACACTTTTTAGTATTCAGAGCGAGCAGAAGGTAAACCTCATTTTCTTTTTAAAAAAATTTAGGGGCCTTTTTTTTAGCTTCTACTTAAACGTTGCAGCCAACAGAGACGATGTTGCAATGTTGCACTCATAAAATCACTAACCGTCTTTAAAAGCAGAGGCAAGCAGCACAAATCGCGCGTTTTGTTTAAGTTTGTTAAAGTATACCCCCAATAAAATGTCACCCACATTAAAATTACACTCTTTAAAAAAGAAATATTAATAAAAATAATGAAAGTGACAGGTCGGAAGCTGGAGGTGGAAATCCAGAGGCAGCACGACTTTTGGCGAAAAGAATTTAAAATAGAGAGATAAAAAAGAAGAATTTTTTGCAGTAAGCACATTACAGCTCTTAGGGCGCGTTTAGGCAACGACTCGCCTTCACAATCTTGCAGCTGAAAATTAACCGTGATGGCAAAGGTGTCGTTGCCATGGCGACAACGCTTTCTGGGTTAGCTAAATCCTATATCGTTTGAGCAAATGCTTGCAGTCTTATAATTCGTGACAGTAAGATAAAGAATTCCTCCTGACGAAACAATTTTCCCAATCGCTTCTAAACTCAATTATTGACTCGTTCCGTTGCGAGCTGGATGAGCTAAAACCGTCGCCATGTTGGAATTTCAGATAATTTCTAGCTTTTAGCTGCGGGAATGCAAAGGCGAGTCGTTGTGTAAACGAGCCCTTAGCAAGGGAAGCGAGCCAGTGCTGAGGAGGGTGGGAGTTACAAAAATTGAAAACAATTTATTGGTGCTGATAGTTTCACAACGTACTCATAATGCGAGCAAAACATCTCGGGTAAACAAGATCCTAACAATCGGGTCCCTGAATATGTAAGAACACAATAAGGTTTCAATGGGTACATTTTTAAAGTTTGGCCACTTTTTTTTATCTCTACAATTCTTATAAATAGGGCGTTCGAACAGAATGTGAGGAAGAGTTTCAGCTTTACAGAGCACCGAGTTTCTTCAGATTTTCTTCGCGCACAAGTATTTTTCAAAACTGAAATAACTCGATTCACCCAAAAGCTACTAAAACTCCCTGAGGGGACATCCACGCGTTCCACCACACCGTCATTTGACTTATATTAAACTTCATCATTGTTCAGCCTATTGCCCGCTTTTATTTTAACCAGTCTCCAGACCGAAGGGAGGGGAAGGGGACCGGTTATGCAAATGAGCTGACGGCATCAAATGCACGCGCTACAAGCTACGGCGGTGGGCTCCCCCTGGCGCTATGCTGGCAAGCATACACGGTCCGGCGATGGCGGGAGACAGAGAGAGAGAGAGAGAGACAGAACGCGCACGCGCAAAGCCGAATGGCGCACCTGAGCCGGCGGCGCCTCAACTCAGGTAGACGTCGGTGTGAGGCGACCAATCAGAGGCGAGGGCCACTCGAAGGACGGCCCCGTATAAAGCGTTCAGTGTCATTCGTCACGCTCGGCCGGCCCTCACGCGGAACTGACACACCAGCGCCCAAACCTGGAAGGCAGTCCGTCTCAGAGTTGGGGTCGAGAACGTCGCTATGCGGGACCCGAAAACTGACGACTTTAACCCCTTCTTGTGAGTCATCGCCTCCCACGCTTCAAAAGGTGCCCTGTATGAAAACTTAAAAACTTTAAAGGATGCGCTCAACCAACAGGTAAGCGGAATTTCTCATTCTTTTTTCTTTTCATTTACGTGTTCAAGGATACACTGAAGAGATTTTTTTTTCGTCCAAGAGATCCTCGTTGTCCCATCCAGTTCGTTTTAAAAGATTTTTGTGTACAGATCGGTCGTTGCGATGTTACAAAATGTACCGACCGTGTTTGGATTAACCGGGCCTTACTTTCTCGACCAGGTGTGCCGACTGGGAAAACTTCGTACGCAAAAAAAAAAAGTTAGGTCAGAACCAATCTGCGAGTCAGCTATGCGCCTTGATCGTGACTTTACCTCGGGCGAAAGTTGGCGAAGGAGTGGCAGTGCTAGACGATGGAGGAGGGGGCAGCACCACTAACCGGAACAGCCGCCTACGTGCTCCGCTGCCTGCCGTCACCGGCTTGAGACTGCCACGTACAAAAAGAAAGGGAGAAATAAAAAGAAGAAAAATTAACATGCACAAAAAAAAAAACAGATTTAGCTCGAAACAACCAGCCTCACTCTTAGCTGGACTGAAAGCTTTAAAGTTGATCCTTTGAAATGATTAGTCGTCTGTCAAAACACTCTCTTGCCCTCGCATAATTAAGTTTTTTTCCTATCTTTTTTTAACCTTACCACATCTGAAGCAAACTAATTCTTGTGTGTATAAACCGGCTTAATTTTGAGAATTTCGAAGCAGGTAAAAGGAAGGGAAAACCAGGGATTCGAAACGATAAACTTGACCATTGCAGGCGTCTGGACAACATCCAGAAACAGGCAGGAAAATCGTAGTCGCTCGCTCATAACCTTTACTGGTAATTCTGGCAGAAACTTTGCTGGGGTTCCCTTCCCAGTTAACGATCAAACAGCTTACCTCAAGGAGTGCTGGCAGTGAGTGCTCCGCCCCGCCCACCACCATTGAAAGCAACAACAACGGGTCAAGAAAAAAAAAACTTATCTACAATTCCCTAGACCCAGGTTGAGTTTTTCGGTACTTACCGATAAAAAAATTATTTTACTTGTCCTGCCATTAAATCTTGAAATGTATAGAATGATTTAAGTAAAAGGTACGTGAGTAAAAAGTTACTAAAGTAATAAACAAAATCGGGGGAAAAATAACCCAGGACGGAAGATTCTTTACGACTAACTTTTTGGTTTGGTTATGTAGCGTTTCGTCTCCCCACCATACCTTGAAAAACCTCAGAAAAATGATTGATAAGTAGGAGGTGAGGATGGGGGTAGGGGCAGCCTACGCCGTCTGTAATAGGTCTAGCTGGAAACTGTCCACGCAAACTAAATCGTAAAAGTCAAGTAACACCAACACAATGGCTAACTTATTTCGTGGCAACCTTGCTGTCGTGCGATCGGATAGGGTGAAGCTATCCCAGCGAAGCTTCCTACTTAGCCGTGAGCATATCTTTCGGTTTTGTTGTGAACGGAGATGACCGCTGCCTACTCTTGCTTTCCCTCTGATTGATTGATTTTCCATCTGATTGATTGATTAACTTTGCAGGGTTTTAAAATTGAACTGTAACCCAATTCGGTCATTGCAGCAAGTTTTCCGAGTTGACGCTTGCACTTTTTATTTGCATTTCGTAGTTTAAAAAATAGCTGCAAATATACCGTGGGTGACATTATGACAGTTGATGTCTGTGGTTAACTGCGACTGTGACGCGTCCAAATGGAAAGAGGCTGCCAGAGGCGGTGTCCACCACCAGCCCCACTCCCTCTCCCCTGCGGCGGTCCTAGGGACAAGTGGTTCAAAAGCAATCTTGAGCTCGGGTTAGTTTCAAGAGATAAAATTCGCACAATATTCGACCTCCTATTTTCGCAATTCTTTGGGCTAGAGAACTGAAATATGAGCTAACTTTAAACCTCCTGTTAGCTGAGATTTGGTAAAAAAAAAAAAAAAAAAAACAATAAATCTGAAGTTGATTACCCTCCAAATTACGAAAACTGCACGAAGTGAAGGAATATGTGGCTAAAAATCAGTCATTTTTACGAGATTTACTACAGCGAAGAGAATGACTGAAATCGAAAGCGGCAAGGGTTAAAATTTGCCCATAATGAATGAACAGAAACTGATGTAGACGGTAGGTACATGTACTTAGAAAAACTAAACCGTCGTTAAAACTCTTCAGTATCTCGACGCTGCTTGATTTCAAACAGCAAGCCTACGTTTTTAGCTTTGGCCACCTTCTTTTGTTCTAATGTTAAAATATTTATAAAACCGTCAATATTATGTAAAACAAGGAGAGTTTCGAGTGGCTTGCCCACAGATTGTGTATTTCTGCAAAGTTAAATTATTATTATTATTATAATTTGGTAAGTAGATTAGCTGCCTAGGTAATTTTGGTAATTACGTGCACCACTTCTTATGGTCGCTGGTTTCACTCGTGCAGTAGCCTAATTGAATTAACGACCAATTAAAGTAAACACTGTAGCGCAACAGTGAAAATCATACAATAAAAATAGCCAAGTTTCGTTTAGCCATTATTAGATGCCATATTTTATTGAAATGACGTGACCGGGCTCCGAATCAACGAATTCCGGCTAACAACTCGGCTGCCTCTGCCATTTGATCCATCTATCTGTGTCAGCCCAAGGCGAATTAAACCGTACTACACATGTGAGGTCCTATTATATCAATACGCTCTGTTTTTTCCAGTTTTTTTTTTTTAGTTGCTTCCGTGAATGTCTGTCTACTGGACAAAAATATCCACCGGCATTATGTTGTCCGATATATCTGTAAGCTAATTTTCTTTTAGTTCACTCAGTCTCTTGGATTTAGGATGTTAATAATTTAAGCTTTTCTGCTGAATGTTCGAATTTTTTATTTTACTTTCGAACCCTCTGCAATTTATTATTTTATGCACAATCTGTAGGAATGTGATTCTTCTTCCTTTTAAACGATTTCCTTTTCTTGCAACCAGTTTTCCTTAATAATACCGTACGTATTATTTTCTTGTTATTTAACCAATGCCAGATTTTGCGATTTTTGCCAAAATATTCATATGCAGCCTTAAGAATTTTTTCTTATTAAAAAAATTCAACTTTTCCAGCTTATTATTATTTTTTTTTTGTGTGCAAAAAAAATGATCAACTCTTTTGACTCTCACGCACGCAAATCTCAGAATCAGTAATTTCAGAGAATCTGTTGGAATAATCAGTAAGTAAGTCAAGAGCAGGGTTGATCGGTCCAACGCGTGCACGTGCGGGAATCGTCACATAGGAAGGGGGGGGGGGGAGAGGACGGTGGCCACCAGAATAGAGAAAACGATACAAAGTTGTGCGCTGAAGGTGAACGCGGGTCTCACCTACATAGGTACACACACCCATGAGGAATGCCGTTCCATTCATTCGTTTTTCCATTCAATCGAAAAGCGTTTCATACACACCTTTCACTCTCTGTCCATCAGTCTTTTTCAAACCATTTTGGAAAAGGGGGCGGGTGAGCGAACGAGTGAAGGGTGTAGTGAACGCTTACTTCCGGTTTCGCGCGTCACTCAGCCAGCCCAGCTTTTACTTTTAAGCGTATCGGGTTTTAATGAAAATGCGCGTGTTGTCGAAATCCCGGCATGGCACGCCCCACTAAGCGGAATGATGAACGGCGGTAGTTGGTTAGGGCTGGCTGACTCGGACGGAACCTTGCTCTTTTCAATACAATTCGGGTGGGAAGTCAAGAAGTTGTGCATTTAATCATTTTTTTTTCTTTACATGCGAGTGACTTGGCATAAAATGGTTGTGAACGCAGTTAAGTAAAAGAGACACGGTCCACCGATCCTCCCCTGGCTGCCACTCTGTTCCTTCTCGAAGTCATCGTACTCGTGTCCATTTGAGAGAGTAAAAGCTCTTGTAAAATTCCAGCCGTGTATTGCGCCGCTCCCACGTGAACCTCGGACAACAGCAATGTTAATGATGGACAGGGTGGGTGAGAGGTGTCAGAACCTGATCGGATTCAGGTAACTGGGAAGACAAACCTAGCCGTAAAGGTAATGTGAGTGAGTACAAGCTTTTCGGTGGTTATGGGACGTATTCTGGCCGCTTTTGGACCTTCTCTTGACTTTCGGTCGGAGATTTCCAGGTTCGAATCACGGGTTTTCCCCACTCTTTACTGCTTCTTTCAGCTTCTGAGGTTCAAAATTTAGCTGTTTAATCTATACGGGCATTAGTTTGCTTGCTTCAGAGAGCGTAAGGGTCAAAGAGAGTATTAAAATAATAATAATAACTTCCAAAGAACAATAACTTATCCTTAAAAGCGAATACTTTCACATCCGGGAAGTATACTCCAGAAATCGACTTTATTTACCTGTTTATATTTAAAAACCAACATTGGTTTAATACGAATTGAAACACTGAAAACGGGCCGTTTCAGTATTTCACCACTTATCCCCTTCCTATCCCGTTTCAATGATGCCACGTTGATTTTTTTTTCTTTATGAAAGATGAGAAACTGCTTTATGTTGAAAGAACTTTTTTCTTTTAAATGAAATTGCTCAGATCAAAACGCCTGACGATTGTGTCCTACAACTCCCCCCCCCCCCCAATTATTATTATGTTACATTATTAATCACGTTCTCTTGTAACGGTTCTTATTTCTTCAGATAATAATTTTTTTCCTGCCCGGGAGATCATTACAATTTTTAGACAACCAATGTTGGTGGGTTATTTTAAACCTTATTTTGAACCATTCCTTTCAGATTTCCTTTGCTGACATATAGAAAAAGTTTATCTGCTGTATATTAAGCCGTGTTTTCTCTTCAAATTCAGAGTAGCAAATTAATGTTTGTTAATGGCGGGAGAGGGGTAGTAAATAAGCAACCATAGTATGCAAACGTCAATTCTTCATCATCGCCTATGGCTTTTATGACTGCAGCGATGCACTTTCACACTAATTCTTAATCCCTCTCCCATCATTCCCCATACCGTAGCGTCGTTGAGTGTCAAAATATTTTCTACTTTTAAAAATGGAGTTACGGGTTTGTGCTCGTACGAGGTTGTCAACCTATGGTCAGGTTCAGAGAGCAGCTCCTTGCATCCGTCTACCACAACTACTGAATTTTCATGAGGCTAGCATATGAATTTCAGATGACTACATCCGATACTTTTGTCGACTGCATGAGTTACTAGCGCCATATATAGAGCAAAGAACCGGAAAATGAACCATTAAACAGTTAGGTAGCTAAAATATGCATTTCGGTTACATGTATGTACAATTTGAGAATAGAAAGATCACTCAACACAAGTACCATGCATAACAAAGTACGTTCATGAAAAATAAATGAAATATTTTGTTGTTTGTTGTAAGAATTTGCCACAGATGGGGGGGGGGGGGGCGCGTAGCGACCACAAATTAATGGGAGGGGGATGGGGGACGGCACACATTTACGAATGAATACCAGACTTGTACATTTTGCCTCTTTGGTACTTTCGTGTCGCTCCCTGTAATTATTCGATTGAGGCCAGTTTTTCTGGCTGAAATTTTTGTTTGGGGAGGGGGGAGAATATCTTTCTTGTCTAGCTGCAGAATAACTTGATTATACACACACTATACATATTACACTATACTATGATCAATAAAATAAACAGTTAACTTTCACTAGTTGGCCGGATAACTGACAATTTATCTGTACACGATAACTTATCTTTACGTGGGAGTAAACTGCACGTTTTGTTTCGTACATTTGTGTTTTTATTAACGTATGCCAGTTTCTAATTTCGAAATCAGCACAAGATTCGACCCATATCACAAAGAAATTTGTTGAAGCCAAGTAAAATCTTGTGCCAAGAACTCCAAACCTCAACAAAAACAGTCAGGCTACATGATGTCACGAAAACTGCAACAAGCTTTTTTTTTTTTTATTATTATTACTATTTGGTAGATTACGTTATTGATCAACCCTCAACTATGTTCCCTTTTTAAACTATTTAGTATGGAATACAGATATAATCCATTAAAGTGGCACTATCACCGTTTGAAATGCGAACGAAAATACCATGGCGCCATCTAGCGCCAGTGATATTGTTAACCTTTATAGCTTGCTCCCAGGTGCACGAGGACGAACCAAGTTTTCACTCAATAATTAAGGATGTCGTGGCTTGTTCGTTTCGTTAAAAGAAATGCCGTTATGCATCCTTTGCTTAGTGCAAGCAACAGCTAGATGGTACAACATAGCGCTAGATGTTGTCAGATTTCGTCTGCTTTCAATCGGTGATAGTGCCACTTTAATCTGAAGCAGGGGTGCAGAATATGCCAGAACGCTAGAACGAGGTTCGCGGGAAATTTCACAGAACTGTGGAAATTCACTGAAAAATGGCTTGCCTACATAGTAAAAGGCTGTGGAAATTTGAAAAATCTGCAGGAAGATTTGGTGGGAAATTTTGTCTAATTTAGTAAGAATTTTCTGCACCCCTGATCTGAAGTCTCGGGCTTGCCATACGATATACAAGACCGGATAACGACAGAGAAAGGAAACCGAATCTTACGGTTGTGCACGTAGAGAAGCAAAACCGGCGTCACTTCCGTTGTTGGACGCAAGCGCTAATCCCCTGCTGACTGCATTTCCGCTTACTTTCGTCTCGCTGTGATGGGATTCCCGCTTTTTTTTTCCATCGCGATTATTCAGCGACCACGCGTCGGGATGGAGAAGCGGTGGGCAGCCGGGAAAGAAGAGAGGCCAAGCCCCATTCTGGCCCAGTAAAAGCCAGAAGGCCCTCATTGTTGGAGACCCCATTCATTGAAGACGCTGTCGCGCTGATTCAAAAGCAAAGGTTCCCCAGCCGGAAGTCGGGGGTGGGACGAGTAATTATGGTACCTGAAGCAAATTTGGTGACAACTAAAGGCATTCCCACGCACACCCCCGCATCCAGAAGAGAAACGCCGACAGGAAGAAACTCCTTTTACGGGACGTAGTGGGATGACGATCGTTAGGTATTCAGTGAATGATAAATCGTCAGCAACCAATAAGGAGACACGACTGCAAGATGCAATATCGGATGAGCATATGCAACCTCACTTTTTGCGTCTTTTGATAGATAGAAAGAAAATCGTGCGTGATTGATAACTTTTTGTGCGATAACAACAGGCTAATATAGCTTTAGACTTTTTATAGCTTAAAGTAGCCTGTGATGGTTTTTTCGCTAAGGCTTCGATGAGTTTCAGAAAACAAAATCACCTAAGTCGTGGTGATCGTGGCCAAGATAAGCGTGTAGTTGCCTGAAGACGTTTATTGGCTGTGTAATTGGAATGGGGATGATCCCGTGCCGCAGCTAACTTTTTCCATGGAGGGGTGCCCACCTCAACAAGAACAAGTAAACAAACTTAGGGGCAAAATGACTTCCAAGTTCAACAAAAATGTAGTGAATTTTGCCTTATTTGGGCTCTCAGTTATCGAATTTTGGGCCCCCTGGTTCCTGGGCCCGGGTACCTGACACCCTTTACACCACCCATAATTGCGGCACTGTGGGGATGCTCTGAAAATCCTTGCCGGTCAGTGCTAGCCCAGGTAGCACGGACTGCCATCCTTCTTCAGCAGCTGTGAGATCCATTCGGGACATTAGCTTCTCCCTGCGATATAAGGAAGTTTTCCGGTTCGATTTCCCACGACTTTCCCGTGCCCTTGTAAGATTTCAAGTACAAACTAAGGGTGGCCGCACACCAAAGTCGACAAAACGTCACACAACAGGACATTTTGTCGAAACCAGTCTCAGCATGCTGCAGACATCTCCAAAACCATTGGAATAAGCTGAGCACCACACACTGGATGCGACGTTGTCGCGAAACGTCTTTAGGCGTCTCACGACAACAAAGCGAAGCTCTTTCTTGTTTCGTGTGACGGGGTCTCTCTACCAAATGTGACGTTTCGTCTTGCAACGACGTTTTGTCGACTTTGGTGTCCGGCCACCCTTAGTTTGTACTTGAAATCTTACAAGGGCACAAGATGATTTAGACAATTGGATACAAACTAAGAGCACAGCAAGATGCTTTAGACAGTTATACACAAACTAAAAGCACAGCAAGACGCTTTGGACAATTACATACAATATAATAGCACAACAAGATGCTGTAGACAATTGGATACAAAGTAAGGCTGGCCGTACACTAAATTAGACACATTGCGAGACAGGATGTCTAATTTGGTGTGTGGCCAGCCTCGTGTGTAGCGCGTGTGCAGATAGAAGGATCTTCGCCTTGTCGTGAGATGCCTAAAGACGTCTCGCGACAATGTCATAGCCGGTGTGTGGCCCTCAGATCCTAGTTACGGTTGTGAAGAAGTCTTCAGCAAGTCGAGACAGGTTTCAAAAATGTCCCGTCGTGAGACCAAATGTCGCTTTTGGTGTGCAGCCGGCCTAAGGGTGGCGCACACCAAATTGGACAATTGTCTCGCGACGAGACGTTGCAAGACAAGACGTCGCGAGATGTCACATCTGGTGGAGAGACCCCACCAGACGAAACCAGAAGAAGCTTCGCTTTGTTGTCGTGAGACGCCTAAAGATGCCTCAAAAGACATCTCATGACAACATCACATCCGGTGTATGGCGCTCAGCTCATTGCTATGATTTTGGAGACGTCTGCAGCACGCTGACATAGGTTACGACAAAATGTTCTGTCGTGAGACCAAATATCTAATTTTTGGTGTGCGGCCACCGTAAGAGCACAGCGAAATGCTTTGAATGAAATACGAAAATGCCTTCATTTACATATAACTTTTGATAGCTTTTAGCCATTTACTCTACAGGTATTTGATGGTATGAGAATATGAAAATCCAGTGTGGGCCTATCCAAAACTAATTTACATGGAACACGAGACCTTGAACATTCAAGCCAACGCACATTCCTCAGCAAGTCTCTCCCACATAAATCGGTAGTCCCATCACGTTGTCCGGAGCTGAACTCGTGCAAAAACACGGTCACTCTAGCAAATGGCCGCGGGGCAGCGCGTGGGAGGAAAGCCGGCTTCAACGGGTTGCAGCCTTGACGACTGCATCCGGGTCATTGTTAACAGGGAGACAGACAGAATGAACGCTGCGTCCACCACGTTGGACGTCCAGATGAAGGACTACCCATCTATCTTGCTTCCCCTCTCCTCCCTCCTTTCCTTCTTATATGAAAAGGGTGAAACTTGAACCCTGTGTGTTTTAACGAGGCGAAAAAGGGTGACGGAGAAGATGGACCAGACGGGTTTCTGATTTCCTTCGAGGCCTAAAGGGGTGGATGAAGAAGCGCCTTTCTTGACGCCCGAGCCACCGAGATTTTTTGGGTGAAAGGGAGAGTCTGGTAGATGAAGGGGGTATTGGTCCTTGGAAGTGATGAAATTCGAAATTAGTTTAACCACGGATACAGATTATGACCGATTTTGAATACTATTTGTTAAAGGTCAAACGTGGATCGAATGTAAATACGAAGAATTGCACGTGTATATCATAAAAATATAGGCATTTGAACTTCTAATTACAACAAAAAACCAATGCATATTAAGTATTAGGAAAGAATTCTGTATTTTGAAATTTTGGATCATTTTATTGCCGCTAAACACCATCGTGAGACAACTGTGGAAACCAATTTCGACTTTGGTTTAAATTTGCAGGTCGTTCATCGATTAAAGTAATTGACCTTACTGAAGATTGGAAATGTCAGATTTCAAGTACAGGAATCAATTGTTAGGTTGGAAATTTTCCTAGCAGCTGATAACAATTAAACAATCCTTGCGTGGGTACCGCTAAAAAGTGTAGGCTATGCAGTCTGAACAGGACGTCAAAGCTATCCTGACTCCCTGTGTGGAGTTTCCGAAATACTTTTGAACGAAAAAGCCATTTATCAAAATATAGTTACCAAAAGACCTCGTATAAAAGTATTGTTTGCTTGCAGTGATAGCAAAGATTAATCCGCGATAATCATCAAGATAATGCTTAATAGGCCGAATCAAGCATTAATCATCGAGCTTAACGGTTTTAAACTTCCAGGTTTTATCCTGCCATCCCGTGATTAGCATAAAAGCAAACCAATCGTAAGTAAATTCGCCATAGTCTTAGTCGACCGAACTGTTGAAAAGTACAAAACACTGATCGGTGTCACATCATACCAAACTAACCGAGAAACTAACACTTACCAGACTGAAGCTACGGAAACAACTCACTAACTGTATCGAACAATGGTATACTTTGTTCCACAATATGCTTTCAGAAAACTGGCTGTATGACGCCTCGTTTTCTTCCACTACGAGTACAAAAAATCCGCAAACATCCCATTCGTAAACTCTAACAGAAACTTTGTAGAGTCTCCAACTGTGATATCCACATGTTTTTGCACTATTAGTGCAAGGAAACGAGTCGTCATTCAGTCAGTTTTCTGAAAACATAATGTGGAACAAACTATAGTTTAGCAATCTAATGCAGAGAGCAAAGAAAAAAAAAGAAAAAAACCAATGACTTAGAATTATAGGTTACTTCTAGAAGAATGATATAATAATAGGCTAGGTAGGGTTTGAATTAGGCCCAATGAATTGGGCGAGGATTTGAAATATTCAACAAGAGAAATAGTTAGAAAACATCACATACTGAATAAATAACCGAAAAGACTCCTACTGAATAGGAATCAACAACGGAGGGCATCCAAATAAGTTTTTCTGTAGCAAACAAGGTCTAGAGAGGGTTTTAAGTTCTTGCAGATAGTATGATTCGTGTTAGCTTGTGTAGAGTGTGTACATGGGAAAAAAAAACACTTCCAAACTGCCTCGAAGTTTTATCTACCCAGCTCAGTGAAGAAATTCTACAGAAGCGAAACAACGCCAGCAGAGCAAGCAATAGATTATTTTTTTTAAATCCAACAAAGGCCTTCGAGTAATATATGTTTTCACGTCTTGCCTCAAAAGTTTTCACCAAAATCGTCCCAACAACGCACTTTTTTTCCTGCTCCCTGCAAGCCCCTTCTACTGACCTCTGACCCCAATTTTCAAAGAAGGTCCTATACCCCCAGGCTGTTGACAGTTCCGCCAATATCGAAAGCCGCGTTTGTAATTACACAGTAACCACAGCTGAAAGGATAATATTTATGTATTTCAATCCAATCCACCTATTAGCCAGACAAACACGCTGCGTTGTCCACTCTTCCAGTCAGTGACGTCAACAAACGAAACTGCCACATTCCGACAAGCCTCTGACATGCTTACGACGTATGATTAAAGGGCTTCTATGCTGGGGGGCTTCCTGGCATGTTTAGGGGTGGGGTGGGGAGCGGCGAGGGAGCCAGGAGGAATTGATGGCATCCCCTTCATCCCTCGGTTTCTATGTGGGGTCCTCTCGAGCGTGTAATGTCACGAACGCCTCACCCCCTGAGATAGGCCTGCCCTGACGTCATAGGGGAGCGCCTAATATAGCAGGCCACCTGAACCGGTTCGTAGGAAAGAACATGGCCGACGTGAAGTGTAAACTCATTAATCAAACAAAGTCAAGCCTCGCATCGCTGACCAGGTCGAGTCAAATCGACGAAGCCCTAGCCTCTCTCTTTTAAAAGCCAATTTCCTTCCTCCAAGTTACACTGTCTCGAGGCAGAAGGAAGAAGTTTCTATTCAGGTGGAGAACAAAATGCAGGATAATCTGCAATTACAAATGACTAAAACATATAGAAAACAACGTAGTAAGAACTTCAGTATTAAAGCCTGCGCCACGTTTACTCCCTAAAACGCCCCCCATGTTTTTTCGCAGAAAATAAAACGATTTAAGAGTTTTCTGCAAAACGGGAATTCTAGTATCGCAGAAAAATTTTAAACAGTTTTATTTTCAGCGAAACGAGAAATCACCCCACAGGCAGACCTTGAAAGGACCCACACCCTGATATAGGGCCCCTCGCCCTAATTATGGGGACCAGTTGGCAGTTCCACAAGGTTTAGTGATTGCGACAAACGGGAAGTTGTAGATGCAATACTACGCAGCTTTCTACGATGCCGGGAGGAAGGATAAACTATACAGTGAGTGTAGAAGAGGCGAAATAAACCCTTTTCTTACAAGTAAAATCAAGGGTAATACGGAATTTAAAATTCATACAAAACAACAGTTGAACAGTCATCAACAGTGAGCAGTATGAACAAATTAATTTGCGTAATGAGAAGTGCGTCGTTTCCCCCCCCCCCCCCTCGCGCCTTTTCTTCGGTGGGGCTCTGCTTCGGTGGGGCCTCTTGGATAGTCAGCCAGTGCAAATCCCAAAAGGCCGAACACAAAAAATCCACCGTTATAAGATATTTCAAAAAGGCTTGGTTTTCAAGTGACGAGGTCAATCGCAAATCGCCTGGTACGTAGATGTAAGGGCACGTTTGCGCAACCACTCGCTTTTGCATTCTCGCAGTTAGAAGCTAGAAATCACTTCAAATTCCAACATGGCGGTGGTTTTATGTCTGCCGCCTCGCAACGAAAACATCAAATAACGTGAGTTCAGAAGCGTTTGGGAAAACTGTTTCGTCATGAGGAATTCTTTATATTATTAGCACGGATTATAAGACTGCAAGTATTTACTCAAACGATGTCGGATTTAGCTAATCCATTTAGCGTTGTTACTATGGCAATGTCACCTTTGCCATCGCGATTGAGTTTTAGCCGCGAGAATGCAAAGGCGAGTCGCTGCGTAAACGCGCCCTAAGAAGGCTTTGATGCTGTCTCGAGTCTAGGGAATGGTTCAATTGTTCAGGGTGTTGAAAAAACCGTTACTGGGTCTACTTTGAAACTCGTCATTAACAATTGTACACAGTTCGAAACTCATGTTCGCACACTTTCGAAGATATTAAAAATACCTTGCGAATTTTCGACAGAAGTACTTCTGTCTTCCTCAGGCACCCTACGTTTTTGGCTTTTCTACATCGACACTACTGGCTTTTCGCACTTGGCAACCATTGACAACATTTTCCAAAATGGTTGTCAAGTGCGAAAAGCCAGTAGTGTCGATGTAGAAAAACCAAAACCTTAGGTTGCCTGAGAAATCAGAAGCACTGCTGTCGAAAATTCGCAATGTATTTTTAATATCTTCGTTTTGAAAGTGTGCGAAAATGAGTTTCGAACTGTGTACGATTGGTTCATGGTGGCGTTCTGCCTGGAAAACATGGAAAATTCAGGGAATTTATAAAGTCTGGAAAACTTGGGGAATTTGTCGACCATACACTAAAAGTCATTGACAAATTCTGCATTGACAAATTCTTCCTATATAAAGAATAACGCAATTATTTTAGTTAAAACTGTCATGTTCGTTTTGGTGCACATCCGATAAAGCGAAAACTGCTTATGCCAAAGTATATATGCTCGGACTGGCGTACCGTTCCAATTTTCAATTTACAGAAAGAATTTACAGTGAAAACTACGTTGCTGGTACCCAGTTAGGGATGTGCGATTTTTGGTTTAGTAAAGTGATGCGGCAGAGTTAATGCGATTTGAGTGAAATGTGAAATAAATGCATTTAGTCCTGCAACAAACACACCTTCCTTCGACCGAAAAAAAAAATCGGGGGGAAATATGGTGTGGAAAAACTGGAAAAATCGGGAGTTAAACGCCACCCTGTTGTTATTCTAGTACTCCTAAGTTGAAACCCATTACAGATACGATTGACCACATGCCAAATATCAACAGAGCACACATTCACGCATTTTCGCGTATTTTGCATCCATGCAAACGACTCTTTTGTTTGTAAACTAGTTTTTTTTTCCAATTTTTTTTTATGGACGGTCAGTATACCTTCGGCGGCCAATTTGTGTGCAGCAACGTGTGAAGAATGAAGAAACGCTCCTTGGTCACTTGCCCATTTCCGCTTTTTTTCTTATTTTTTTTTTTTTCTGTTGTTGCTTGGCTGCAACTGTTTATGCAGCGGATATACAAGAGACGAAATCAGACAAAATAGCCATGCCAAAACCCCCGTTGGGCCATTGTAACTCAAGAACAAAAGGATCTGATGATTATCTAATGCATGCAGGCCAGGTGATAGCGGCCTTCTTGAGACCAGAGTGAAAAGCAACCAAGTGCAACGGCCATTTCTGATGGACCTTTCCTCATTATTTGATTTTAAGATGCATTCTCATGGCCGCCATGGTCATTCTTTGGCGGTCATGGTAGCTGAGGAATGAGAGATCTCAGTCGGATATTTGTTACGGGAAGCTGATCCCACCAGTAGACAGGATTCCCACCAACCTGGAAAATTCGGGGAGGGGGGGGGGGGGGGGATGGCTGCTCATAATCAACAAATTGCTGAGCTGCATAAACCTTCTAAAAAATTTAAAATGAAGCCACACTTAGACTAGGCCTATTGTGTGCGCGGTGTATCTTGAGTCCTGCAAGTATTTTGTGAGCGGCTAAGTCTTCATGGATGGGGTGGCTTTAATCGATGGCTGCCATTGTTTTGTGTAACCATCTTGGATATCAACAAGGCACTCTGCTACTGAAAACTTACAATCGATTAGCTGCGTTCGTTGTGCGGAGAACTCAAGACAGGCCGCGGACACTATAAGTGCATTACACTTCACCAAGGACGCCCACAGCACGGCAAAAAGGGCATCGAACACGTATACGTTCCACGGTTGTGGACTGTTGCAAGCTTTTTTGGTGGGAAGAACTGTTCATAAACAAACCGTTTTGGTGCCAAGAAAGACATTCACGCAAATGCCAGCGTTGAGGGAACTCATCACGTTTGTTGACTGGCTCAGCGGACGAAGTCATTGTTTCAACAGGCATGAATTGTGTAAATATTCTTTGTAAATGTTAAAATTGGTATGCCCGAAGTAAACCACTATTTACTACATATCTGTAGTATTATGACCAATTGATCAAATTAAGACAGCTTGGCCTACACGTTGAGAAATATCGCAATAATCGCAAATAACGCATATCAAGGTGCTGCAATAATCGCGTAGTCGAAAATTTCATTACCGCCCATCCGTACCCTGTACATCACCCGAGTATATCACCTGGATGACCCCTGACTTTTAGGACAACCGATATATGAACCGGATTGATTTTGAACCTTAGAAGCGGAAGGAAATCTACTAAGGGAGGGGACACCTCTGACCATAGTCGGAGTCGAGTTATATTGTCTAGAATAAATTCCATATCTGCTTCAGGAGACTGGGTTGCGTTGCTGACGTTAACTCAACTCTGCCACCATGAGCGCTAAAGAAATTTTAGCATGTGTAAATACGCAACTCTGGTTTTTGGTTTTAACGCACAACCGGTTTTTACCTTTTCGTGAACGATTTAATAGCTGTCTTTACACTCAATAATTGAGGAGGCACGTGGCTTGTTTGTTGTGTAAAAAGAAATGAATTTTTGTATTTTATTTATTTGAAATCATACGCTTGTAGAAACAGGTGTTGGATTCGTTCTCAGAGCACTGGGCAGAAATCAACAGGTGGAGTACAGGGTAGAAATCTGTAGAAGTGGTTATGCAAAATACTCAGAGTTAAATTTGACAACACAACGGAAACATGTTTAGTAGTATCTCTGACTCGGTACAGTAATATGATCTTTAGATCTCGGTTATGCCTAATTTAGTATAGATTAACTAAAATGATAGAGTTAATGTAATGTTTATTGTTATTTCAGAAACATGTGTTTTGTCGTTACCTCGTGGTTGTGCTAAATCTAACCGATTTGATCGATAATATGAAAAGGAATCCTGGCGAAGTCTCCAATATAGGCTGTCGCTCAGGGTAGTGGGTGAGACTACCACTCTTTATGCAGTTATGGGCTCTATATTGGTCAGCCTTTTAGACCTGACTGTAGGCGAAAATTAACTTTTTGATGTACCGGCCAGTGGCCAGCAGATGACAAAAGTTTAGTCGCCACAGTAAAATTTTAGTCGACAGAAAGGGGATCCCTCCACTCCTTCCTAGTCACAAAACAAAAATTGCCACATTTTTTCGGGGTTAGGCCTACTTTTTAAATTGATTATACCCCAGCTGTAGTGAAACAAACTGGGCATCAGTAGTTTTGTTTTTGTAAGTAGCAATTTTTAATTTCATTCAGACGCTTGAAATTTTAAAAAATAACTTTAAAAAGCCAATTTGAAGGCATTAAGGATTACATCAAACAGTCACAAATAATTTTAACAGAATTTTTGTTACCAGAAGTGGGAAGCTCTTAAATGCAGTCAAGCTTGTCATGACAAGTGGCCGCTGGTGCTAAATTTTTAGTTGCCAAATGACAGCATTTAATCGGCAGCTGGCTAGTGGCCGATGCTAATTTTCTCCTATAGACCTGACATGTTAAAAATGATTTCTGTTTCGAAACCCTGAAATTTTTCCTTACCCTTATTTACACCTAATTTCTGTCAGGAACCGTAGTTTCGGCATTGAGACGGTTCATCAATATATTGGGCGTTATTTTGTTTCATACGGTGTCAGGCCGCAGGTCATAATTTTTAATAACAAAAACAAAAGAAACCTATTATTCAAGTTAACAATTTTATTTTCTGTATAGGCCTTTCATGTGACAGAGCGGAAATTATAGGTTTTTTTGACGTCAGTCGCGTGTCAAACCCTAATAAAATTGTGGTGTCGTCGTACGAGACGAGAGTCATTTCGACCGCCCTCCTACCTCGAATTGTCGGTGCGTGAGCAAATGCGTTGTACAGGAGCATTTGTAAAGTTTTATTATTTTAAATATATGGTAAAGCGAGGCAGTGGCCGAGAGTGGGAAAATGAGCGGCGGCTGTCTGGCTGACTCATACGGGATAGTCCCAAGGAAAATAAAATTCACGATCATGGTTATGGTGGCTGATCTGCTTGAGATCCGAGACCCGAGATCTTGCTATGTAATCTCAGATCTGTTGGTAACGTGGCTGCAAAAAAATGAGGGAAACGGTGGGCAATCCAGAATAGCCGTTTTAGAGGATGGGGTCCACCCGGAACGTGTTGCTTCACTGTTCCTACTAGACTAACGGCAGTGACGCAGTTAGCCTTTTTCAAAGGGGGGTACGAGGGTAAAATGTAGGGCTCCTCCAAAACTAAACAATTTTTGGTTCAAGGTTGTGGCCTATTTCATAGTAGTTTTATCACTTTATGTGAAAATTTGGGCCCTCTGCCTTGACTTTTGGGGCCCCCTGCTTCCTGGGTCCGGGTGCCTTTTACCATTTGCACCCCCTTTAATGGCAGCACTGTTTAACTGTGAGGGTAAAGTGAGAGACTACTAGGCTCGTCCTTCAGTAACTATGGGTCCTATTCAAAACAATTTTTTTTGGTTCCTGCCACGAATGAAGATTTTTTCGGTCCGAATCCCTTCTTTTTCCTTCTAAAATGTTCTGAAAGGTTCAAATTTAACCGGTCAGGGACGACGCTACAATCACTTTACTGTGGAGCAGGACTTTTAATCAAGGGGGGGGGGGGCGAACCAAACATTTCTACTTTCGCTCCCCCCTCCCCCAAGAAAAATAAAATAAAAAATAGCACTAAATCCAATAAATCGCAATAATCGCAATAATCGCAATAAATCCAACGAAAACAAATCCTCTTTCCTTTACATCCTTTACAGCTATTTGCGTGGATTTATTTGGACAGATTTTTATGGGGGGAAAATGGTTTCTCTTCTTAATTGTATCTATTAACGGCTGAACCCAGGTCTAAAGCGCAATTTCTTATCCTCCTTCCTCACCTCCTCCCCAGTCGTCAGTCTTTTTTCATTCTCTTCTTTCACACACTGTGATTGGAATTCCGCACATCACCTGTTAATAAGCGGTTATCTGTGTTAAGTCATTTTTGCATGCGCACGACTTTGATTTACACCTAGCGATGCGACTGAGTCTGTCAAGCTACAAAAGATAAGAAAGACGTTTTGCGGACAGCCAGAAAGCGAAGAAGAAAAAGAATGAAGGAAAAAAAATAGTCCCGAATCGTGAATAGCAAACAGGATGAGATGATGAGCCGTTGTCACTATAGCAACGGCGACAAAGGGGCGACGAGAGTTGAGTGAGGACCCTTGAGGGACAGGAGGAACCCTAGCCACCCTAGCCAGCCAGCCAGCCAACATCAATCACTCAGCGCCGACGACTTGCCTTGGGAAAACCCGATGGGAACAGGGAACCGTCGCTTTTGTGGGTCTCAAAGAGCCGCCCCTGCCAAACACGACCTCGATTAACCCTTTCAATTTTGGTGCCAATGGACTCGCCCCGCCCGTGGACAAAGCAGGAGCTGCTACCTATAACCCCCAACCTACCTTTACTTCTCTAGACCTTTCCTTCCCTGGATGATCTCGTTAACTGCAAGTAGGGGAAACCCAGAGAGAGAGAGAATATAGAACGCATCTAGGCTAGGAGGACGAGTTCCGAAGCTGAAGTTTAATACGGCGTAGCACTAGCTATTATGTTGCTGAGAGGAAAGGGTTAACTTTTTATGCCTTTCAGACCCGGAATGCAGTATGCATACGTGCATGCATGGAGTTGTTATTCGGAAGCAGCTTGCAGCCAGGCTGACTGACCGACCTACGGAAAAGGCTGGTGGGAAAGCGCTTGTTGCCTTCCCACGACTCCAGTGGTGACTAGTGGCATCCTCGCCATCATCATCATGTTTTCCAGTGGCCACTTCAATTCCGTAATGACCTGGGACTAACCCTTGACCAATGAAGAATGAGGCTTGCCATTCTGTTCCGATACCTTTGTTGAAGAAAGGAACTCCCAACCACAGTGAAGTGAAAGCGGCATCACCAGCTGTTACATTGCACTAATCCACATACCGGGATGGAGATTACATTACAGAACAGTATTGTGAAGTCAGATACAGCTAAGTGAACAACACTTCGCGCAGTTTAAGCAAGCAGGGGTTTCTCTCCCATTCGGAGGGGAAAAAATCCCACCATGGTTCTGTAATGGTTTGTAGAAAAATGAAGGGAGATCGGTGATCACCGTCTATATTTGTACAGTAACAGGGACTTCAAACTGTACTGGCAGTGTATGCATCAGGTTGAAGAGAGCAGAAAACCAGATGGTCTGCACAATGGCGAATCAGAGAGGAAAAGTCCCATTGTATGTCTTCATTCAAGGAAACCGCGGGAACTTGGGAATCATCCTACTTCTTGATCTGATTGGCTTCACTTTTAAGTGTTAAATTCGTATTGGAAGCTCTTATCATTGGAAATTATTTTAAATTGCTTCCGTACAACCACGTCTTCAAATAGAGCGTTCGGCAGGGATGGCTCCAATAACCAACATATGGCCGTAAAAAGGATCGATTTTTAACTCTTAGGAAAAGGTCAGGAAATTATTCTAAAGCATCGAAGTTTGCGTCATTTGATCTTTATTGACTAAGTAAACTAGTCTAATTCTGTCAATCAGCATTAAGTTGATTGTGTCAGATGTTTAGACAACGACTCTGTTTCGTTTAAGCAAAGGTAAACGTTTTATTTTAAGCATCGTACAATTCTTCGGAATGAGCAAATTTAATTGCGTAATTGATGGCGCAGTTTGCTTGGGAAACAACTATTTTTTTTTCAGTTTAGTTGTGCTCATTCTTTTCTTTTCCCTTTGTAAATCTCTCCTCAGAACAGGCACTTGTTGCGCAAAAAAAAAAAAGCTTTACAAATACCCACCAAAAATGTAGAAGTCAAAAGCAAAATCCCAAATTCAGTTCTTTCATTCATTCATTCTTTCATTCAGAGACTCTTGATAAAGTGACAAGTTGGTAGACAAGCCCATTGACCCGCGTTTGTACAAGGGTCATTTTTTTTTCTCTCCTTACCTTTCAAAGAAAGTCGCATTCTGAATGCTTTTCAGTGGCCGTTCAGAGTGGGACAAGAACGTGACTTAGCCTTTACCGACCTGCAAAGGGAAAAGGGCCGACGATGATGACGATGCATCTTCGGATAAAACCAATTGCATTGTTGATGAAGTCATCAGCTGGAAAAAACACAGTTTGGTCTCTCTCCATCACGGAGTGGTGCGGGCCACCGAACACGTTTTATTTGATGGAAAGCGGTTTTGGTTTTTAAAAAAACCTAGCCACGTTTGAACTTTAATGTGAACAGGAGGCGAATTGTAATGCAACTTGTTCCGACTCGGTGTTAAGAATGTTGCACTGTAAGGGTGCGGTCTTCATGACCTTATTCTATCTATACTCTTGGCCATTTTAAAGTTAAACGTGTTTGTTCAGTTGGTAAGGGTTTGGTTGTGGTTGGCGAATGTTTAATTGACAGTAATGGGAAACGTTCAAGAGAAGAAAAAAGCTTAAGTTTAAACCGGTTTTTTTTTTAAACATAATTTCTTTGAACCATCATTCATCTGAAGGGTGTAAACTAATGTTATGTATAGATGATTCAACTCCATTCTGAACTTATTAGTTTGTAAGTTGATACGAGTCTATTAAGGTGATAGTCAAACTGCGAGCGAATAGGCAAACCACAATTGCTCAGAAATATGCCATTATGAATTCCAAAGCTACAGATTGAGCCCGATATTTGCTAACTTCGTCACCACCTTGTTCACCAAGCCTGGTCAGAATTCTCCTAGGTTCTTTTTGCAGTTACCGTATCAATCTGATAAACCTAACTCTAGTAAATATTTTCACACTTCTTCATCATCAAGAATTGGTGCAGTATGATTTGGTTGGTATTTCTTATTCACTGAGTAGGGGCTTGTGGATTTAGCAAAAAATACTGATTTTTCCCTTAATTATTCCTTTTGTTGTCAGGTGATTAACACTGACATTTTAATCACCACCAGTATAGGTGCTGTTAGATGATATAGCGTTATAACATCCCACAGTTGCTATATAAGTTGCTATAGGTCGCTGAAAAAACTGGTTCAGATAAGAGCACTACAAAAGCTGTCTGAAAAAAATTGTGCGCAAAAAAATTTGTCTGCAAAATGTGGTGTAAACAATCTGCAGTGTGCTGGTGGTTCCACTAATGTACGTTCGTTCCACATTCCTGTTGAACTGTATGAACACATATTTCAATACCACTGGTTATTCCAAAAGGCAATTCCACAGGTAAAACCAAAACTAGCTGCACAAAGTATCGACTGGAAAGAAAGCTAGCACAGCAATACAGCAATGCGAAACAATTCGTAGATGTTTTTTAGTTCCTTTGCCTACAACGAAACTAGTACAAATCAACAGTTCCAATTTTAGCTAACAGGCAGGGTAGCCCGTGCAAACAGTACCCTCTTCATCTACTTGCAACATACGTATTTATTAACGTAGTTTGGGGTTGCTTGACACCAAATGTGATCAATCGTTAAACTAAGATCTGAAGTGTAAGACCGGCATCACCTAACGTTACTAACAAATCGATAATTATTGATAAATATTTGTGTTTGGCAACCGGAACCAACGTTCACTTCAGCTTCCCCTTCTGCCATTTTTTCAAGTAAATTTTAGACCACTGTGTCAACATCGAAACACTGTTAAGTATCATTATGGGAACTGATTAAAGAGGCTGCTACATTAACAAGTGTACTTCCATAATCTGCTAAGTGCTGGATATGTGCTCAAAAGGAATACATAGCCGACCATGTGCCTTTTTTTGATGTTCAGCTAACGTTTGGTTCATTATTTTTCGTTCAGACAAATTGGCTCATTCATTGTTACATGCCCTGTGTTAAAAGGAAGAGGTTTGGAGTGACTTGAGTAAACTAATGTTTCATTGTGTTACTCCATAGAGCCACAATGAACCATTGTTTCTTGGCCTAGTTTGGAGGCCAAGAACCAAGTCCCTTCTTGTATATGTTTGCAGGCTTTAGGTCACCAGGAAAAAATAACAGTTACTAAGTTCGGCTGGATCCTGCAGGCAGTATCTGCTCTGGTAGCGTAGTGGTTAGAACCCCCGATTAGCAAGCCAGAAGTCCTGGGTTCGAGTCCCGGTAGGGGCCGTATTTCCCTTTCAGATTAGTGGATCTGGTATTCTCACAAGGTCAAGCTTTAACGCAGACTGTTTGCTTTGTTTCATTGTATGTTTTATTCTGCTTTTATATGCAAAAAAATGAAGCGTAAAACGTTCAGTAGTTTTCCATAATGTGTTTTAATTTGATGTAAGGTGTGCATAACAACTCCAAAAATAAACCTAGAATGAAATGCCTCCCTCAGAAAGTGACGAGGGCAGAACAAAACAACAGCAAGCAAACAAAGATAACGGACGCTGAAAACAAATATTAGTTAAAACTACAGCAGTAGCTGGGAAGCGTGAGTGACTAACTGGCTCATGCAGCAGCTATGGGTATATTCTGGACAAGTCTTGACGCCTGATCACGAATGGATATTTGCCCGGTTTGAATTTCCAGGTTCCCCCGGTTTTTTTCCACTTCTAAAATGTCAAACCATAAATAATGAAGATATTCCAGCGATGTTAGCCGAAAAAGTGTTACAAACTTGGAAGAAAAAAAAACTTTAGGTGCGCAGTTTTAAGCGCACCTTTCGTTTAAATGTCTTTGCGCAACCGCTGTGTTCCAATCTTGCTCTATCATTTTCTTGTACTACTCTCAGTGAATTCATTTAGTGTAACTCCACATGGGCTGCACTTTTTTTTGGTTGCAATACTTCAGTTAATTCAGCGAGCAGAATGTTGTTCCAAAACTGCAAAATCCTTAAAGGTGGGAGAGTCTTTTGATACAAAAGTTGCTGGGAAAAATCAAACGCTAGTACGTAATTATATTGAAAGCCTTGAAAGTCTCTGGACCACAACCTTCAACTTTTTTTTCTCCTTTTCTTTGAGCGACTTGTCTGATGTGCTAGTGGGGTTTCCCCCTGTGCATTGATGAAGAACACACGGCCTTGTCGTTTTCGTCCATGCCGTGGTGCACCTCTTCACGATACCAATTCTGATGGAAGAAGTCATGGTCAGTTTAGCCACACAAAATGGAATGCAGTGGTCGGTCGATCTTTCTTCCAAATACGTGGACAAGCCTTTTTGCCCCTCACCTTCCATTCCTCCCTCCATCTCTTGTCGTGAGGACCGAAATCGTTAGGAGTTCAAGTCGAGTTCAAGAGCCTAAGGCAAGTTGGTAATAAAAAAAAAAGCGGCAGAGAATGCGCATTCCGTTTCAGGTTGTGAAATGGCCTCAGGCGCTCCATCTTGTGTGGAAAGCTTAGATGTTTGTTGGTTACAAGGCAGACTGTGTCTGGGGCTGGAGGTGGTCAAATGAAACAACCTGTTCAGGAATGTACGGTAAGAACAGCAACTACCTTAATGAATACTCCTATTCTTCTTGAAAGGAGACTTGGGTATCGTAAAGAAGTTGCATTTGATTCTAGGGTTGTGTAAGGTTAATGCGCAATTGCAAGAGAATGTGGGCGGATTTTGTGTCTGGAGGATTTAAAGGACACGCCTTGTGCGGTGTCATTATCAAGATTATGCACATTAGAAATTAGAAATCTAATGAAATGCGCTTTTGGATGGCGATGTGACTCCGTGACAAAACAAATTTGTCTGGCGAAAATGGATTTTTTTTTAATTCGCTTATTGCAGTTTCCTTTCTACAACTGTGACATTGGAATACCATCGATGGAAATATAAAGGTTACAGGTTCCATGGAAGTTTTCTTTAGTTTCATTTTGTAAGCATGACGCATAGATAAGCTAATTCCGAAGGCTGTGTCTCAGGTCCCGGTGACGGGATCCAGTTTATATATACTCAGGTCCCGGTGAATTCGTTGAAAACTAGGCCTTCAGCTTGTTAAAGTGAACCTAACGAGGGTAACCTAACCTAACTAAAACTAATATAAGTTTACCTAAAAACTACGTTTTTTTGTTTGCCGGGATCCACACATGCAGAACTCCGGTCCCGGCAACGCGTCCAAATAGGCTTGAAACAGTTACGGCCCAACCGGGACTAGAGACACAGGCAATTCCGAAAGCTACAAAAACTCGTAGATTGTAAGCATGGTGGCGTATATTGGAGGCAGGGAAGACTGATGCCAATTCCGAAGGCTAAAAAAAAAATCTCTGCAAAACTTTCACTTTAGCAAAAGTGGACTTTTTGACACGATTATTGCAGATTTCCTCTTCAGCTACTATGGAATTAATACACCGCTGCCAAAACTGTACAGGTCGCAGGTTCCATGGATGTTTCTTTAGTTTCTTTTTTATAAGAATGATGCAGGGATTAAAGGCAGAAATGGATGAGGCCGAACATTTTTTTTTTTGTCTTTTAGATGAATTGAGCTGTCAGTAACAGTTATTGGGATCAACCCTAAAATGTTGGTTGGTGCTACGATTACTTTAGATGGTGGTATGACTTTATGACTTAAACAATTTTTGATGGATTATTTACACGTTAACATTCCAAAAGCTCTGTTTAATGGGTTAACATGAATTATTATTATCATCCGCTACCTTTTACAGCCGCTGTAAATTCCCCAAGTCGGGCCACCTTGGACAACCGGTTAAGCAACTCGGGTCTCACAGCTGGCCATACTTAATTTATTGGCAAACTATGTATGCTACGCTTGTATTTTTTTTTTTTTTGTCTGAGACCACTCTTATACTTGATAACTTTCCTATTTTCATCTGATTAAGCATGTTTGACACTTCAGTGTTGTTTCCCATATGTATTGTATCGTCTCATGAAATCGTAACTAATAAGAATTATATTCCAACAAAAAAATCTAAAATGTTTATAAATAATCAAGTACGGACAATTCCTTCACAAAACAACATAACTTATTCACTACCAAAACACATTCATTGTGAATGATACAACTTCAATGTAAATTATGGAAGGATGCTCCTTTGGCATTATCATAGAACTGTTTGACGGATAGTCTCACCTTAAAAATTAGGACACTTAGCAGACTGCCATGGAAATTTTACTTTTGAACTATAAACTGACACTAATAAACTTTTAACCGTGAGTCAACAAGTGATTTTTCTTTTGCTCCTCTTGTTTAACCTTGTATGTATGTACTCATTCTCTCAAGATTATGGCACTGAATCACGGATCGCCTCTAGCAATGCGTGGGTGCCATTGCTTTCCATAAAAGGAGAGGTGGCATTTTTGATCACGTGAATAATCTATGTCCTTTTTGCACCTTGCAGGTTTACGTTTCCCGTTTTCGTGGCGCCCACACGGAAGCTGATGGATGGTTTCTACAGCCAATGACGGCCTACGTAATTCTTCAGCTGACTATGCTGCACTCCTTCAGACACTAGGAACCTTTCATATGTGATGGTACACTCCCCATCGATTTTCTGCACTTTGGATTTTATAGACATGATGACATTGGAGGAAAACTCGCTGACGTTGAGATACAAATCCAGTGACGAAGGCCGCAGCACCAGTGACGTCATGTTTAAGATTGAATACAATGAAGACTAGTGCCAACTGTGACAATTTCAGAAAAGGAAATCAGTTTGGAAGCAGTTACTAGACATTCGTGCACCCAGGAACACTTCTTCCCGCCACCTCAAGATTTGCAGCGAGTAGCGCTGTTTTTCTCTTTGGTTATCTAGCTGTATGAGTGTGTGAGCCTTCATAAAGCTAGGTTACCAAAGTTAAGAACAGTGGCAATAGTACAACAAACAACGACGAAGACGACGACGTCACCGCATCATGTGCACGCAAGAATCCGTGACTCAATCACCTTAAAAAGAATTTGTGACTTGTCAAAAGTTGGCACTTGTGCTAGAGGCTAGTATTTGCGTTACGTCAGTGTTAATGTGGTTTTTTTTTTTACACTGTGCTTGGAATATTTGCTATGGATTATGCAACCCTATTCTGAACAGGTAAGTCGGTGGGCAAAAAAAAAAAAAAATGAAAGAAAGCCAAGGTTGAGTAGTCAGAAAACATGAACGAAAATGCAATAAAATCTCAGTTACGACATTTGAAAAAAAACATCCTGGATACATACTCATATTTGCACTTAAATAAAGTTTTGCTTCAAGTCCTGTCAGTAAATTAACACCACCCAAGAGAAAGAGCATCTTGCCAGTATGATGTAAACATTTTGTGGTAATCGAAAGATTTTCAATTAGCTGTGTCAATAAGTAAACGCGTCTAGTCTTGGGCGGTACAAATACTTTCAGCCCTAGATTTTTGCCACATTTAAAAGGACATACCTTCTCACTAATTTCGAGCATCCTGCTAGAAAATCTTTTGCGATATCACGAGGGAAAAAGTAGGAAAATGAATGATTTTGCAACATTTACATACATCTGAAGTAATGTTGCAAAACTTGAGCCATACAGGAAAGCCAACCGGTGGAATGTACCGTTAATTCATACGAAATTGCTAACAGACTTCTGAGGACTATATATATATATTTTAACCAACGTCCGACTTGTTCCCAAAAACCGGTCGAGAACAGGTTAAGCAAGCTACTTTTGTGCTTCTTCGGCAAACATTCAGTTTAATCACAGGCTAAACAAAATTTCTATTTTTTCGTTGTTAGGCCAGATTATACAGTAGTTTTTGCTTTTCGGCTTGCAAACACCAAGCTGGCACCAGTCCGGTTTTGTGCTTGACAGATTATACAATTGCACAAAGACAATAGTATCTTCAAAATTAGGCCACCAAAAATTAATTACGTGGTTCTCAGGAGTGTACAAAAAATAAAACAAAATCAGTAGCTTACATCTTGTTGTGGTGTACAATATCTATGTTTTAATGTCAGTAGCAGCGTGCAAAAGTTGCACGTTTGAAAAAGCCATTCTTTAAATCCTAGTTTTTAGTTGTGACACGCCTCTGAACGGCCCTTAGATTCATTTAGACATGAATATGTCAGTCTATACGATACATTAGACAATAACTATTGAAGTAACCTTGCTTTTGAAGTGATCATTTGAATGGTGCAAAGAGCTGATTTGGTCATCGGCTACAGGAAGTGTTTGGTGAAAGCCCTAATGCGTGATCGATTTCTTTTTTTTTTTAGTTAATATCATGAAAAACATTTCATGCGCTAAGAAAAAGCCGATGCGTGCGCTCCTGAAAACCACTTAATTACCTTTTAGCGTCATTGTTATGTGTGAACATAGGTGTTGAACTCACGTTACTTGTTATTTTTGTTTCTCTTCTCGGCGTAATGAGGGTCTGCGGGCGTCAGTTAAAAAGGGCACACATCACTATTTTCGCAATATTTTCGTGCGACGCGACCCGCCCAGCAATGCAATATAAAAAGGTTGTCCGCCTTTACGTTAGTCAACTATGGCTTAAAGTGGCATTATCACCGATTGAAAGTCTGCAGAATATGGCAACATCTAGCGCTATGTAGTATTACCTATCACTTGCTTGCACCAAGCGAACGAATGCACAACGGCATTTCTTTTAACGAAACAAACATGCCACGATCTCCTTAAATACCGAGTGAAAATTTGGTACATCCTCGCGCACCTGGGAGCAGGCTGTAAAGGTTAACAATATCACTGCCGCTAGATGGCACCGTGGAATTTTCGTTCGATTTTTAATCGGTGATAGTGCCACTTTAAGTAGGTTTTTTTTGTCGTAGCCGTAGTAGAGCTAGCCAAATTATTTTTATGCGGGGGGGGGGGGGGGGGTTTTTAAAATATATTGTGGCGGCACCTTGTGGTGGCGGCTGCAATTTAAAGTAGTACTATCACCGATTGAAAACCGTTCGCAAATACCCTGGCGTCATCTAGCTGCAGTGATACTGTTAACCTTTATAGCTTGCTCCCAGGTGCACGAGGTCGTACCAAATCTTCACTCAATAATTAAGAAGGCTCGTGGCTTGTTTGTTTCGTAAAAAGAAATGACAATTGTGCATTCCTTCGCTTGATGAAAGCAAGTGCTAGTTAGTATTAGATACGCTAGATGTTGCCAGATTCTGCCTATTTCCACCGGTGATCGCGCAGCTTTAAGCAACAGGTAAGTTGTAGTTCACTCTTCCAATCATGCGTGGAAAATAAATTTTTATCATGACGTAATAGTCACCAACTGTCGTAAGCGGGGAAGAAAAGAAAACACCTAACATTCATAAGTGATAACCGATTCACTATTTAATGATGAACTCGTACGAAAAAAAGGTTAATAAATGCGGTTTGAACCTATTTCTGTGCCGATATTTTAGGGAAACGAGAAACTGACAAAAGAACTAATTTAATAAAAAAAAATCGGCAGTTCGGTTCTCCACTTTCAGTCACTGAGCTTGAAGTCGACAGGTAACCAGAATACTATCGCCCAAAAACAAAACTGGTATAAGAGAAGCCGCCAAGTTTCGAAAAAGGGTCAGCCTTTGAAAGTAGTGATGTCACTCAACCACGGAAAGGTCGCCACGATTAACCCTATTAGCCAAGTTAATCGTACCGGATAATACCTTGGACGTTAAATGAAAACTTGAAAATTGACACCATGAGTAGCAATATAATTCTAGTCTCCATTTAAGTTTCGAACTATTAGTCGGTGCGATTTACTTGGCTAATAGGATTAACCTGTGCGGCTTTTCCTGGTTGAATGAGATCACCACTTGCAAAGGCCGACCCTTTTTGGAAACTTGGCGGCTTCTCTTATATCAGTTTTGGTTTTGGGTGGATTATAGCTAAGAGAGCTACGACGTACAGGGTAGTCCACAAAAAACTGACGACCGAACATTTTCTAGTTAGCACCCCTCAAAACCAGGATAGGACAAAGCTAATGAAACGGGAAGATTTCTGTCCTCTTACGGTTTTGAGGGGTGCTAACTAGAAATGTTGGATCTTGGGTCGTCAGTTTTTTGTGGACCACCCTGTATACTTTGAACAATTGCTCTGAAGGGTAGAAAATGAAAGCGTTCATAAAACATTTTCCCGATGTCTACTAGGCTAGCCTAGCTTTCTAGTCCTGTGTATTTCGATTAGGGAGTTTTTGAACCTATCTTCATGTTTTTTTTTTTCCGCCCTCTGGTGTGTAGAACCAACACTATTTCTTACGTGTATATCATAAATGCACTAACATCAAACTTCTAAGGTGTTGAGATAACCTATAGAAGTAGTATCTTCCACAGATAGGGGGGTATTTGATGGACTTGCACAGGGTACCTATCCTCAGGTATAAACCTATCTCTGTTATTTTAAGCATAGGCACAAGGTCCAATTATGGTAATGGAACCCAGGCTAATGAGGCAGTGGGCAATAACAGCGTGCCAATCGGATAAACGACGTCCGTTTGACATCATTAAGTCTGGCTCCCACTCGAAGATCATAACTTTGTTGAATGAGCTGGTACGGGCACCGATCAGTCGTCATCTGGGGTTAAGTGTTCAATTTAAGTTAGATGAAATGAATACCACTTACCTGATTGGCAAGCTATTTTTCCATTCTCATGGTTAGATCTTCTCTTAGTGGCACCTATGACTATCGTTTAAAGAAACGGACAACATTTATGACTGGGGGATTAGGGGATGGGGCACCCCTCTTACTGATCAAGCGTGTAATCTTATATGCAAGGAACTTATGAAACATCCTGAATAGTATACTATACTGCAAAGCTGAAACTATTTAGCAAGGGTGCAATACTGTGCGTCGATTAGTGGTAAAATTCAACGGAACTAAATGTTCAATTCCCAATAATTCAGTGTAAATACAAATTTAATCCATTAAGCAAAATCGATTCCAACCCCGTCAAGTGAATTTGACTTGCCTGTCATGTGAAATTCAGTCCAAATGCGTCTGCCGTAAAGTCGGTTCTAAATTCCTTTCTTCAAATAAATGGAAGAATTTTTCTGTAGTTGAAATGCGCATTTGAGATTTAAAGGTAAAAACATATTACGATAACGGTTAAAGCATGGATTTTTCAACAATGGGCCGAGTGAGGGATTTAATGCACACTTTTGGTAGAGCGACGTCCGAGGTGGCCGGTATGAAATTTACAAGCCCCCGAAGATGTTCTGCACCTCCGAGGACGTCGTTTTATGAAAAGTGTTAAATCGCTTACACGGTTCCATTTTTGAAAAATTCATGCTATAACTTGGTATGACGTTCCAAGCCGTCGCATTGTTACAATGATTTCGTTGTTGACTGACGGGGCAATTTCTCATTTCCCTTGTTCGTCAAGGGGGAACTCGAAATCAAGCAACCGAGTAACGGTGCTTTAACAATGAGCTTTGAACGGACGTTACACGTGGGATATTGTTACTAAAGTTTGGTTGGAGTCTGACGGGGCGAATATCTTATTTCCCTTGTTCGCTGAAGAAGCACTTCGGAAACGACCAATAATGCCGACCATAAGGCTGTTGCAGTTGTTAGAATGTAACACTGCTGGAAAATCCAAAGCAGCAAAGTGTGCAAAACAAGGTTTGAAAATAGGGTAATACGAAATAATTGTTTCTCACGATTATGGCAGTCACTTTACTCTGCTTGAATACACGGATTTAGATTGGTGACTGGAAAGGTAACCCTGGCAAAGTCCCTGAAGCCACTGCCACCCAAGGTAGCCTAAGAGACTATCGGCCTCCTCCTGTAGCTATTCCGGACGTCCCTTTGCTATGATTGGTTACAACACATTTTTTTTCCTTATAAAACTTCTAGCAAGGTTTAAAAACGAGCCAATTCATGTACACGAGCAGTTTACGTCGGGTGACCAAGAAATTTATTAAAACGAAAAAAAAATCTTTTGTACCCCACTTGTAACAGTTGAGATTAACATGCAAAGTGCTATCTAAAAGTACACTATTAATGACAGAAGCATCATACCGGTATGGTTTCGTATACCTAACAGCAGTAGGCGCACCGACAAAGGTGGGGAACGTGTGGGGGGGTGTCACTACACAAAGTTACGAGTAAAATTTACCGATAGACCAAAAAGTCATTATAACTGAAAACAACTAATTCTGAAAATTGACTTTCTAGAAGTCTTACATGTATTAAAATTACTGACACCCCCCCCCCTCCACACCTGAATTCTCGAACCTTATTTAAATCCTACTTTTATTGCCTCCCCCCTCCAAAAAAATACTGGGTGCGCGACTACATCATTCAGCCCAATTTCTATTGCCCAATATTGACGGCAGATGGTACCAGTGTATTTAAAGTCGAAATTTTAACCAGGCTTATGTTGAATAACCAAAAGAAGCATTACTCACTTGAGTACTGCGTATACAGATCGGTCAAGTGGATGTTTTTTTTTACCAATCTGAGCCGATATGTATGATGTGCCATTTTGTTCAGCGCTCGTATGGATACTGGAAAAACTGCAATATACCTGAAAAAAAAAATACTATAAGTAAAGTACTAGAATATATTAGAAAGATTTTTATTCCTTTTTTTTTATGACAAATACTGGAAAAACCTTTTTGTAGGTGGACATGCAACAAAAGTCATAAGCACCCGCACACTTTCAAAGGAAGGGGATGGGAGGGGGGGGGGGTATCCCATCGGGATAAAGTGGCAAAGCGCAACATGTTCAATCTCTTTTCCGACGATTGCGTCTTGCGCCTTCCGACCTCTGAACTTTTCCCACCCAGGTCTAAAAAAAAGTATTTAAAAAGGTGTAAAAAATGGTAATGACCAGTCCATATTGAGCTTGAAACATTGGAAATAGTAGAGAAATCCTTAGTTTTGATGGTTTTCCTTCATAAATTTTATGTACCGTATCCCAAAAAAAAAGAAAAAGAGGTTGGTGCCCTTTATTCAAGTCGTCTTATTTAAACTTGCCATTTGCCAACATTTTTGGTTTACCGTAATTTTGGAAGTGTCCAGGAATTGTTAAGAAAAATATTGGAAAAAGTAACACTTCAGCTACGAATTCTGTTTATCCACGATTTGATAACAAATGCTTTCAAAAATTGGACACCACGAACATTTGTTATTGCACTAAGTTTATAATTGCACAGGAAGAATTTCCGACCCTACCTAAAGAAATGCTTCAAATTCTGCCTCGAACAGTTTCTAATATTTGATTGCGGGGAAAAACGTGTGTATTGTGGCTCGGGACCACTTAAAGGAAAGAGATATTAAGCCCAACAGTGAAAATCATACACTAAAAAATATCGTAGTACATACAGTACTCACAATATCAGATATCATTTCTGCACTCACGTTTCACCAGAGTGGCATAACCCGCATCCGAACCGTTTACCTATTCAGTCCCCGGATCATTGGCATAACGCTTTTATCGATATGCCCACTCCTCCACTGGCAAAAAGAATGACTCACTGAACTCGTTATTAAGGTCACAGCAGTGACTAGGAAGACGGACCTTAACAACGGGTTCAGTGAGCCATCTTTGTGCCAGTGGATGAATGGGCACGATAAAGCCATTATGTTAGTGATCTGGCAGCGGATTGGGTTGCCACTTTGAATCAGGGTTTTACGCCAATCTGACAAAACGTAAGTACAATACAATTTACATAAATCGTATATAATTTACAGCGATTTGTGAGTATTTATTTAAGGGGATCATTTAAACATGCGGAAATAATTCAGATTTCTGAATAATGCGTTCTGGAATAATTGTACAATGGAAGTTGAAGAGAACCGTGAACTATTGCCAAAGTAAAAAAAAAAATGTACTTTGAAGTACAGTCCTAGCATTTCCAGCTAATCAACGACCTCAGCCATCCCTGGCGTTTTCGGTAAGAAAAGGGCCCTGTGACGCATTGTGTTCATGTCGATTGTAGCACGTACAAGATAGTTAGAATTTCCGATTGGATATACCAGCAAAATTCTCCCTCTCGCCTTCTGCCGCCATGACTTCGGCTGGGAGCGCATCAAGTTAATCACAGAGCAGTAAAAACTGCCCTGCAGTACACACGGGGCATGCAAGCAGGTGGTCACCTATGTGCCTGTATGCCCCGATGTACTGCAATTAGTTCTTTCCAATAACTTTGAACGTAAGTAAATCTTATGATGCTACTCTGAATTCAATTCAATTTTTTTTATTTTTACATTGACAACGTGATAACCTTGACGACAACTGGTTATGATCAACACGCATTTCAATATTCATAAACCCACTGCGGGGCCAACTGAGATCGAAGCTATGGAGAAATTCCGCTTCAATCTCAGTTGGCCTTGTGTATACTTTCAGTGTCTTCTACAACAACCAATCCACTGCAGACAGTTTGGCTCAATGCCTGACGGATTATTACATCACAATTCAATACATTCCAACATCAGCAGTACCTTCCAAAATTAATATTAGAACTTGGCAAACTCAACAGAGCATTCCAAACAGCGGAAGTGACGTCATCTTAAATGCGACTGAGGAGTTGTGGAAGCTCACAGAGGCAGAGGAGGCTGTTTTTTGAACAGGCGCTACGTTGCATTCGACATTACTTCGTGTATTGACTAACTTCGGGTGGATCCATTAGTCGTGACGAAAGTTTCACTCAACAGACACTTTTGAAACGCTCTGTTGAGTTTGGTCAGTTTTTTGTGTACTACCACTGGAGGTATCAAACAGTCTCCAGCAAGCAAGTAGTTTTTCCAATTTGGTGTGTCTTTTGACGGTGTTGACGTACTCGACCAAATCTCATCACAATACATTCCAGTCTATTCATAATTATGGAACCACAACTTTTTCACCCTTTATACCGTTGCTGTCCACGCCAAAACACGATATATATTATCCATATTAATAACTCGCAAGAACATCCTTTGTGGTTTTCAGCACAGTTTCTATCCTAATCAACGGCTTTCACATTTTTCGTAATTTTTTCCACGCATCAGCTTACTCAAGGCCAACTGTGATTGAAGCTGCATAGCTCACTGTGAACGACGGGGAACGCAGTAGCTTCAATACCAGTTGGCCTTGACCTCAATATGTGAATAAGTTGCATCCAAATATAGAGGACAACAGCAACAGCTTAATTAGTAATTGAAAATATGAGGTTAAGTAAACATGATATTAGCCAGATGCACTATTTGGCAGTAAATACACTTAAAAAGCGAGGATTTCGATGTCAATAAAAATAAACACACGGTGATGCATTCACTAGAGAACAATACAAGTATTGATAAAAGCCATATAGTGTAAAAATGTGATATTTCACCAGTGCGGTGTTGTTAAATCCATGCATAATATAACTATATAAATCAAATATAAATACAATAAATAAATTAATAAATACAATTACTAAAGAGCATTGATGTTGCCAGGTTTATGTCATGTACTTACAGTAATACGGGAGCTGCCATGACCCATGATGGGTGAGCAAGGTGAAATGGGAAGGAAGGAAGTGATGCGCTTTTTTTTTTATATATATAATTGAAGGCCAGCTGAGGCAGCTGCAGTGAGCTAGGATTATTAGGTGTTTGGACCCTAATCCTAGGTGTGAGGTGGCCAAGAAAAAAAAAAGGTAGTGTTATGGTGTGAGGTGGCCAGGTGTTCTACGCATTTAACAAAACTGGTTAAGTGTATTTACCACTACAAATGCATCTGACTTTATTTTCAGTGATAAAACGGTAATATCCGGACCAAGTCGGCAAGACATGCAGTGAAAACACCATTCGGATGCAGTCTTCATCCTCTGATCGTTTTTGTTTTTGTTTGCTGTTATTTTCCGCTTAGCTCATCAACATTGCAAATTCACGCCCTATCAATCATTTTTAAAATGCTTTCCATTTTTTTTGTACTGTTTTCTTGCTTCTCTGCATAGTATGATTCTTTGCTGCAGTCAGTAGAAACAACCACATAAATGATGCCGACATAATTAATTTTTTCCTGGATGGAAATCAAAACTGAAAGACGATGAGTTAGAGGCGCCTAAGCTGGGTAGATGGGGGAGGAAGGGTGTGTGCCAATGTCGAATGAATACATAATAGAATACAGTTTGTATAACCTAGAGAGAGGATTGCCCGTCCACCTCTACACGTATCATCTACATAGCCTAAGAGAGAGATGATCACCTAGTGGTGAAACAAGAAAAAGGGGGCGTGGCTTAGATGAGCGACAAAATAAGGATGAATCACTCGATGATCTCACTGATTAGATAATGATGAGTCACACTAGTCATTAGATAAGGATGAGCCATCACAGTGGTCATTTTGGATCTCGTGTTTTCTTGTAAGCCATCTTGAATATATGATCTCTGGGCGTCCATCCTGAATTTCGTGGCAGCCATCTTGGATCTTGGCTTGGGTCAGACTTCGTTTATCAGTTGGCATTTTTCCTGTAAATTTAGTATAGCAACTGAAAAACACTTTTCGGCTGGCGTGTACGGAATGAAAGCAACCCCTACGGTGTGGAGAGGAGCGGTTGGGTAGTCCAAAGCTTGGCGAATATATTGAAGGGCCACAAGCGGAATGTAGTGGGTGCCCCGGCTGAGGCATCAATAGTTTGATCAAAAAAAAAAAGCCCGATTGGCAAGAATGAAGAAAAGCACGATGGTCTACAAATGTATTTACGCAGAACGAAAGAGAACTTGCTCCATGCCTCGTGAAAGAGAGAGTTTGGTTGGTCTTGATGAGGATCGAAAGAGGCTTGATTCAGGTTTAGTGAAAGAGAGCCTGGTTGGCTCTGTTGTGCGAGTACGATGGTCCTGCAAAGACTTCTGTGATCAAATGAAAGCGAGTGTCTAAGCGGCCCAGGTACGAGAATGAGGCCGGATGAGTAGCAGGTCAGGGTGCACTAGGAGGACTTCAACCATGAAGGGCCAAGGCAAAAGAGAAGACGGAAGAGAGGAGACAATCATCAAGCCTCGGTGGAGAGACGCAGAGCTCGGCCGGCATCAAAGCTGAGGGAGGTCCAGCAAAAGAGAAACAAGATGGCGATGAAAACTGACAAAAGAAAACCAAAGGGAGGAGATGAAATGACCATGTAATCATGACCGCTAGAAAACAAAAAATGCCGAGCCTTCATAGCTGGCGCTTTAAATAGGCGGGGTGCGCGCATGCACACTTTGGTTAATAAACTGGCCGGATCCAAACAACCTTAAATCTCTAGGATATAACAGCATTCAGAGAACAGAGTGCACAATTCACAGGTAATTGACATTTTCCAGTGGCAAGAAGAATCAACAATTTAAATTTTGAATGATTTTTAACATGGTAGATCATCAGCTCTATAGAATCATAGGCGGGATGAGCTTGGGGTGGAAGGTGGGCAGTCGATCTGGTGACAGGAAAAAAAGTCTATCAAACCCGAATTTGAGAGCAGAAGTGTATCTAAGGTTCTGAATTCTAGGATAAAAGTAAGTATCAGAGAAACGAGCAGAAAGTGTTGTTGTTGTTTCGAAAGCTTTTTCTCAAATATTACCATCAGTCGTTTTGTACAAAACTTTGGTAAAAGGTTTCACCATTTTTCACGTTTCAGTAGGTTATTCCATTTTAAAATAAATTGTCTGCTCCCTTCTCCATCCCTGCCTCTAATATGGATGTGCTAAACTTTACTTCTAGCTTTATTAAACCCTAAGGGTCTTGACAACCCCTTAGGGTTTAACAAAGCTAGAAGTAAACAATACAACAATTTGAACTTATCGTGACAATTTTTGGTTTTTTTTTTTTGCTGTCATTTGAACTAAAACTTAAGACTAAGGTAATGAACCAAATTTTCACTAAAATCTGCTTGAGAGACAAGGTTTGTTGATTATACATTCTTGAACAATGGCATCAAATGCAACCAATTATTTAAACGTTAAAAGTTAAGAAAAAGAATTACATTAGGAAAGCGTATGTATAGGCAAAAATTAGCGTGGCCATTGGAAAGGTAGGACGTGGTCTAGACTGCCTTGCCACCAAGGTTAGACCTGCAAGGGTTGCAACGCAAAGGTACCCAATAGCATAGACTGATGATGAGACGGAACAGGAAAGGTGGGAGGCTATTTGATACGTAACATTGCATTAAATACATAACTTACAGAATTTAAAAAGGATGAAACAGCTAATTAAATGGTCGCAAATACAAATAAATGAAGTAAAATTACATGATTCGCCTGGCCGTAACTAAGAAATTAATAAGCACACCAAGTAGAGGTTGTCACACGATAGTTAAATTTTCAAAAATGAAGCATAAAACTCTGGACTTTTTAGAAATCGGGTCCACCCAAACACATTCACATATGGTGTTAAAACCGTCTGCTCAGACAACGAATTCCATGGCAGATCCAAGTAGTGGGCTAAGGTAAAAGCCAAATTTATCGGGGCCAGCTGATTAAAATTGGTTTCTATAGCCTAAGTAGGAAATACACACTATATGTAAATTTGAATTCCTTTCCTTGAATGCTATCTTCCTTGGAAGATTTTAAACTGTTTTCATACGTCCAACTTCGCAACCCATCTGTACATGTGCATGCTCAGACCCTCCATAAATTGGTGTGTAGGCATTACCCAGCCATCTTATTTTCCTTTCATTCTGTCATGGTGGTGATTCAAGAGGGGAGGTAGGGTGAGTACATGTAGTGTATATTTCCTACTTAGGCTATAGACACCAATTTTAACAGGCTGGTCCCGGTAAATTTGGCTTTCTATTAGCTGTTTCAGAAATATAAACTACCTGTAAATTTGCATTTACAGTAGACATCGTCACAGAGGTGGAAGGCACCACCTGACGGGTTCCCGAGGGTTGCGAGCTGGTTCCCCTTGGAGCAGGACTCTGCAGAAATTATGCATTACGGCTGTCTGCTAGAGGGGAAGGTGTTCCAATTTTGAAAGAAGCCTGAGGGTTCAGGGAACGCAACAATTATAGTTACCTGAGAAGAAGTATGGTCAGGTTTCATCAGTCATCCGGTTGAACCTTGAGAGGTGAAGATATTGGCAGACACAATTAATTTGAGCAAAACAAAAGTTGTAGAGGGAGTCAAGTCAGTGACACCAATTGATTACGTTTGTATCCATATTATAAATTGGATGCAAGTTCTTTGTTTTTTTGAAGATCGTCAAATTTGGCCAGAAGGGTAGGAACGAATGGCTGTCATCTTCATCCCAGGGGTAAATGAAGAGCGTGACTGGGTGGTAGAGTCGGTGTAGGTGAAGATGATCAGGAGGAGCACCCGTTCTGACAAAAGTGGGAGTTGTATGTTTTGGAATAATCATTGCATTTGCAATGCATTGCCATTTTGCATTTAACGGTGAGTTGAGAAGGTGAAAGCATACCCTTTAGCCCTGGAGTGACAAGAAATGCGGGGTATCATACGGGTCTTGATGTTGGAAGACTTTCTCATTTCAGGACAGCAGGGGAGAAAGACATCGGCATTGTCAAACTGCCAAATCTGGCGTGCCACGTATTTTTCAGGGGGCATAGCCAGATTGACCTTGATCCACTCTTTTGTGATGGCTTCGTGGTGGAGATGATCAACAGAGGAACTGCAACTGCTTCCAGATTTGTTGTAGGGCAGAGTGTCGGCGTTTTTGACGTGGGAGTAGGATCCTGGGCCTGGATGCTTGCCGTGGTCGCCGGTTTAGATACAGGAAGTGGTGGGGCACATGACGCTTCTGGGTCAGGCAATGTTGTCACAGGTAAAGGCAATGTTGTCACAGGTAAAGGAGGTGGTTGAGGACAGTGTAGTTTGAAAGGGCGTCGAGCCGCCGAAGGGTCTTCTGCTCTGATTTCCTGAAGTGGGTAGTGGTGATAGCTTGCGCATGTGTGCATCGGCTAAGTACAGCTTGTTACGAAGTTTTGCCAAGCTTGCCATTAGATTAGCTATGTTAAGCTTCAGAGCAGACTCTTTTCTGGGCTTTCACAAGTTTGGAAGACAGACCAGAAATGTGAGTGGCAATTGGGTCTTTTGTTGAAGGTGCTTCAAACCTCTTGAGGATAGGTGTAATCTCTTTTTTTAACACACAGCGAAGAAACATTGGATTACTGTAATCAGTGGGCGACTTCAGAATCTTAGAAGGTGAGGATTCGTTGTCGTCGAGGCCAAACGTGGAGGAAGATGAAACATTGGTAATTGCAGTGGCAGAGTTCAATGACGAGGGAGCAATTACAGGGGTTGGCACTGGAGGCACCGAGGCTGAGGGAAGTATTGAGGGAACTGAGGTTGAAGATAGTGGAGGGGGCTTTTTCTTCTGCTTGGACAATGAGGGTGAGGGCTTGAAAGTTTTCTTGACTTGTGGCTTTATGATTACTCGCCCCATCAGCATTGCCGAGGGGGGGGGGGGGGGGGCCAGAGGGACAGCAGTTGCGACAGACACAACAGGAACAACTGGTGCACAAGGTGGGGTCGGTGACACAGTTTATCACCAACTTTCCTGCCATAGAGTTTGAAGCTGGACGCATCAAAACAATTTAAAATCCTCCAGGGAAGATAGCATTCAAGGAAAGGAATGCAACGTTTAATAAAAAGCCACTAGGCAGAGCATCCAGAAGAACGTTAAGTCAAAATGAGAGCAGTCTTGAGTCAGTAGAGCTCCAGAGAGTTCAAGTCCAGTTTTGTTAGACGCAAATGGTATGCTGAATACCGTATGCAAGGCAAACTGATGAAACATCATTGGATTGTTTCAAGATGATCGATATCCTGAAGAAGGTATGAGGACCTGATGGCAGTACAAATGGATAGAAATGCAGTACAATTGCGTACAAATGATGGTTGCCCGAAAATTTGATGGCCTTTTTTTTTTCACTTTTTGCCGTTTAGAAACTTAAAGTTATGAAAGCAAGATTATTTGTGACGTCACAAATTCAGACACGGTTACACACTCTTCTTAAGTCTGCAGCACAGCATAGTATGGTTCGGCTACAACACGCTCACTTATTGCGCGTGAATCGGTAATGTCGAGAAAAATTCATTCTTCTCTTCTTTGGAGTTACAGTCCTTTAATCGCAATATTAACAGGAGGTGTGCGCCTATGGTCCACTCGAATAGCACTTTTTTTTTTACGCTATGAAAGCTCTGTAATCTGCCATACGCTAATCCTTCAAATCACAGCGAGAATAAAAGTTCACACGAATTACTTCCTAAACTTTACGCTTAATAAAAAAAAATAATAATACATAAATAAAAAAATAAAGCCTGGAACGGAGGCGCGTGTAATCTTAAAACCTTATCATTAGTGTGTGTTTTACTTAATCCATTACTTAAGAAAGGTTAAAAAAAAAAGGCTAGCGCATCATTGTCGGGCTGGCGGCACATGCAAGTCTCGTAATCTTCACTTTTAAATGAGTTGTCATTGGCCTTTTTTAAAAAACAAAACAAAAATATCTCCCAAGCACCTGTACCATTTTATTACGTCCAACCTGGCACCTGTATATTATGCGTTAATTGCGCGAGGGGGGAAAAAGAAGCCCCGGGACGTGAGAACTGGCGGGAAAGTGCTGTTGGTTTTGGTCTTAGGAATTACGCCCCCGGCCAAGAACGTGCAACTATGTTGGACATCTTCCCGAACGTGCAGGGAGGTCCTAACACTGAGCGCATCCCCCCAACATACCCTCGATCGAGAAACAAAAAAGTCTGCAAGGTGCGCCGTTGCTAGGAAAACGCAATCCATCACTGACACCGTGTTCTGGTGCAACCACAGAAGCACAGTTACGTCGGCTCAGAGGTGAACCGGCCAGCGGCCTCTGGGCTCAATTTGGCTCCTATCTACCAAAGTTCCTTTTTTTTTTTTATCTATACAGAAAACTTACCGGTTTGATACGATTCAAGCACGGATTCAAAACTATCGTGATGGTCTGAAAAACACTGCTCAGATCTGAAGTTTGTCAAGATATTTTGGAGTTGCAAAATGTTTCTGTAAATGTTGACAGTGAATTTGTCCAGAATTTGTTAACAGAAAATTTTGCCATTTGTAAAAAAAAAAAAAATGAATGCCTTTGCAACATTTAGACGCGTCTGAAGCAATGTTGCAAAACCGAGCCATAAAGGAAAGCAAACTGGGAGGAATGTACCTTTAAGTCAAAATATTAAAAAAAAAACGAAAATACGTCGAGTTTCCATTGAGGAATTTTGGGACAAATACAGTTTTAGATCTTAGGTCAAGGTGAAAACAAGGCACGTTTTTGTTAACAGATCTAGTAAAATGAAGTCTGTCATGGCCCACGGAAATGGCCCTTCGGTGAAAATTCCCTCCTGAACTTTGACCATGCGAATCCGCCACTGCAGCTTCTCTAGTTTAAATTGTAATTTGTTTAGTTTTAGTCAATACGTGTAACTAAAACACTGTGAAAACACGCAAGCAGTTATCGAAATTATATTACTTGGCAACAATTAACGTAACATTTCAAGGGGAAATTAAGAAGGATAAAAGAAATTTCGTTACAACCTTAAAAAAAATAGTTTTACAATGGAAGCAGGCGATAAGACGCTAAAAGGAGCATGACGCCTTAATTTGCAGGAAACTAATTTCAAAATGAAACGGTGCGTGGAATTTTCCAGGGTCTTGTAGCAACGTAACAAGGCCGTATCATCTTTGCCTCCCACAATGCTCCGCAAAACGGTGAATCAAATAACGACGCGGCAAGTTTGCCAAGTGGCGTCATCTGTTGACAGAATTTGGAACCCTGGTCGGTTAGTTTGAAATTTCGCCGCTTGGTGTAGAGATGGCAGTACGTAGCAAACTTGCGCTTCCTTCTCTGTCAATGGTTGATTTTAATTGCCTAATTTGTCTTGATCTGATCCGGCCTTTACAGTAGGTGAACGTAACTGGCGCGATGCACCGTGCTGTCTTACTCCTTCAAAAACGACCACACATGTGCAAAAAAAAGTCCTTTGCTGCGCACAGTTTGGTACTGCCAAAACACAGCACACTCAATAGAGCTACAATAGAGCATTCCAAAGGCGAAAAGAGAGTTAAAAGTCCAACAAACTACTTTAATCCTTGCTTGTGCACATTTATTACGAAGCAGATGTTTCTATATGTAAACTTATTATTTTTTTACCTTTCATTCAAAACATGTCCGTTCAACGGAAATGACATCACCTTGAACGCGACTGAGGGATTGTGGGAGTTTCCTAATCGCAGTAGCTCGCAAAGGAGGCTTATTTTTACGGAATTGTGAGCATGCGCGAAGCACAGTTTATCGACTGATTCTGATGGATTGTCGACTGACTCTGGATGGAGCCATCAGTCGCGTTGAAAGGTGACGATGGTTTCCCTCATCAGACACTTTGGAACGTTCTGTTGAGGTTTCTGTGCATCGAAGGTACCAAACTGTCTTCAGAAGCGTGTGTATGGTTCGCACACAGGTTGGTCGTTTTGAAAGGACGAGTTAGTTGGTCTCGGTTGGAACATGGTTTGAACTATTGTTCCTGTAGGGAGGGTACCTAGTCAACCTAAATTTTTCGAAAAAACCCCGCTCACCTTTCAGCACACTTTGTCATGAATTACTTACCACCCTGGGAGTGAATCTTAGTTACCGAGTTGTTCAACCGAAAGTTTCAAAAGAACCATTACGGAATTCAACCTTTGGTAGCAAATTTTACAAACACATAACATGTCGGTTTGGTGTTGATTAATCTGAACCAAGATAGCTTCGATTGCCTGTTCAGCACTGCGAGATAAACGTTCCATTACTTTTCCTGCAAATTTAAACTATGTTTACCGTGCGTTTCTCCCCTTCTCTTCGGGAAAAAAAAACAACATAGAAACAGTTTAGTCGCAGCCGTAACGCGGTTGGCGTTTTCCCCTTAACTCTCCTTGTATATAATATCGTATATAAGAGCGTATATAAGAATGTGTATGTACAACCCTGCAAAGAAAAGGGACAAAGCAAAAAAAAACATAGAAACAGTTTAGTCGCAGCCGTAAAAACATAAGAACAGTCCAATGGGTTAGACCCATATGCAAATATTATATACAAGAATTTATGCAAGAAAGTGTATATACAACCTAGCAAAGAAAAAGGACAAAGCCAAGAAAACATAGAAACAGTTTAGTTGGATAGTCCAATGGGTTATACCAAGAATTTATAGGGTTGGGGAGGAGAATTTGTGACTGAGACCCATACTGAAACGTCTTAGATACATTCACATTAGTTCAGTCGTCGTTTATAGAGAGCGCCACGTGTTTTATGTGGGAATTTCTACTCAGTTTTTAGCCTAAAATTAAACTAAACTAAGTAAAACTAGCTTATATTTAATTATTATTTAGCCTAGCTTCGTTGTAATTCAGTTTACTTTAGATTTGTGCTGAAATATGAGCAAAAATTACCAGATAAAACACGTGGCGCCCTCTGAAAACTCGGTCTGAACTACTTGGGACGAATCTAACGTGTTTCAATAGGGACTTTTTAGAGTTACAAATTCTCCTCCCAAACCCTACAAATTCTTGGTTATACCCATATGCAAATGTATGCAAGAGTGTATACAAGAAAGTGTATGAACAACCCAGCAAAGAAAAAGCCTGGACGAAGCCAAGAAAACATAGAAACAGTTAAGTCGCAGCTGTAAAAACACAGGAATAGTCGAATGGGTTGTACCCATATGCAAATGTCGTATACAAGAGAGTGAACAAGAAGGTTTATGTACAACCCTGCAAAAAAAGGACAAAGACGGCGTTGTTTCCTGCACTATATAAAGATAAACTAGAAACAAGCCACCATGGGAAATCGTACACTAGAAATAAAGTAGTAGAGTAGTAGCAACTTTTATGCCATTTGATGCGTTTTGAGTGACGTGACTCAGATTCGAACTGGCAAACCAGTGCATCGCCAGATCGTTCAATGGTATTTTCTTTAACAACAAATCGCTGTAAATAACATACACGTAAATTGGAAATAACTCAGCAGTAAACACGGTATGACAGCGATCTGGTGAAGCCAAACGAATTACATGATGAGGTTAAGGCCTATATATACGGTTGGCTTGTTGTCATTAAAAGTTTTAATGTTTGAAATAGTTATGACACGAGTCCAAATATCGAAGTTCATTGATCGATGTCAATTCTGGGGGAAATTATAGGGTTTCAAACTTTGACGTTTTAACATGGAAATTCATGGTGAGGGTTACCTAAGGACATTCTGCAAACACGTTCATTTTGCTGCTTTTTTTTCGCAGTGCGACGGTGTTGACGCTTTCCCTCAAACCTTTATAAATGCCGCAAAAGCGTGTGCGATAGCCTACTCGAATATTGCGAGAGCAAATCGTCCGTTTAATGTTTAAGGCATCGGCCACGTTAGTGAATTACGTGTAACACTACCGTTTACATGGCCGTGTGATACTAAATACGCGACGAAAACGTCTGCAGAATAATACTTCACCGTTTTATCGTCTGTTCGTGAACTGAAGTAGAAGAAAAAACGTATTACTAGATTCTGACCCTATGCTTTATTATATCGGGTGTCAAATGTCTGTAAGCAGCCCAGAGCTGCAACAAGAAAACTCCTCGAACATAGCGAGGCAACGCTGAATGAACGAGCGTCAGCAACCGACTCAGCTAGTTATGGTAAGAAAAAAAAAATCAAATCATTAACCTTCTGGGCCCCACATATAGCTTACATGTGCTCTTATACGGGAGAGGTACGAGATGGGCAAAAAGTAGGTCCCCAGGCGCACCGCAAGCCTTATGAGGGGTCCCCGGGACCCAGAAAAAGGCGAGCGAGCAAGCACAGCCCAGTGGTCGGGATTCCTCGTCTCCAAACTATTTCGAATCTCACGGCTGACACAAGTACCATGGTACTTTAAAAAAAAGGTCCTTCGGGTCTGAATAGGTTAAAAAAAGGGAAGGATACCAAGGGTGGGACACACAAATTGTTAGCCTTATTACGCCTTCTTCAGCCATGTTAGGAGGGACGCTCCATCTCCCCCGCCTCCCCCTAGCTACGGTCCTTAACCGCTCTACGTCGAGTAGACCTGTATTGTTGATATTGGTCTGTTATATCGCAGCTGGACATGCGTTTTAACTAAAATATGCAACCACGTCAAGTAATGCCCATCACGGCTGCAATAACAAATCAACAAAGTTAAAAGTCAAGCGTGGACATCATTAAGGATGGGAAAATGTAGCGTAACTTCTTTGAAATACAACCAACGTACTGCTAAAAATAAATCGGGTGTTAAAGAGCACTTTTGGCACGCTGCATCCGGAAGCTTCCGTTGGACGCATCCGCATTACCATCGACGATTTCGGTACAAAAGCCCACTAAACTAACGCCAGTGCAGCAGCTCTCCTACCTTGTGTCCTTACTATCGCTTGTGCGCTTCATGCAGGGTTGGGCGCAGCTTGTGGCTATCTGTTCAACTCTGCATGGGAGCGCCCTGCTAGCCACTATAGCCCTGCAAAGAAAGAAAATAAATGGCTGACTGACTTTCCTGAATCCCAATAAAATAAAATCGTTTGTTGTTTCGTGGAAAAGCAACCATCAATACAATGGAAATGGGTGCCTGTCAAACGTGCACGCGCGTCTTGAAGTGCAAAAGGGTGTACCAACTAACTTGACATCTTCATAGAGGTTTACCTAGTTTCTAGGAAAACGTGAGCGTTGCCGGGGGGCGGCGAGCTAGAGTCGGAGGGTCGCCATTATCTAGCATGACATACAACACGAACAAAATGCTGCCATCCTTTGACTAACAAATTTTCCGCTAGAAGATAAATTTGATTACATGAATGGCACCTTGCGTATAAAGACGACATCGTACTCGTGTTGGAGGAGGATTTCGGGGGCGCCCCCGCCAGGAGAAAAAACTGCTTTGACGCGAATTTCACCAGGCATGGCACGAAGTTTCAACAAGAAAGCTTTCATCGTTTTTGTGGCCAAACAAGAATTGTTTAGTGGTTTTGTTGTTTTTTTGTGTGTTGTTGGTGTTGTTGTTGTTAAAGGTAGGTTACGTAGACGTCTTATGGTTAAACCTAAGCCATCGAACGAACCTTTTTTTTATATTTAGCTTTAGAAATATGTCCAACATTTGCGAACACGTCTATATCCACAATAGACAAAGATCAGCACACTTAGTCAATATAATACTCTACTCAAGATTAAGGCTATTAGTATCTCGCGACTACACAATTCCACTTCCCCATACTAAATCACTTACAGCCTAACATAAGGTTTAGACTATGTCAGTTTCCTCAGAAAGCCAAACATAGAATGTTGGATCATACTTTCGCTCAGAATTAATCGAGTCTGGATGGTTCATGTTTACTGGAATACGCAAATCGCACGAGATCTCGAACCAAAGCTCTCCACCTCTCATGGTGTTGGTTTTCAAATGGCCGTTACGCTTTCATGCCATCAACGGTTAGAACAGGGGGTCTATTCCGAGCTTTTTGCGTATTGTTTTTTTCATTGTTTCATTGGTAGTTTCATTGGCCTCCATCGACGTCACAATGCAGCTCACAATGCAGCTCACGCACATGCGCACAAGTCAAACCGGAAAGTCTCGAGATAGTGTACACGCTTTCAATGGCTTCCAGTGATGTCACGTAGTGAGCTGGCAAATGACCAACCTTCCTAAATACTGGCAGTCCATCGATCTTGGGTTAGAACAGTAAAAAAAAGGGTTTAAAGGGTTTAACGAGCGTTAACCACTCCTGGTCATCTGCCCGAAGCCCTAAGGCCCTATGTCTGCAACAGCCAGATTCCCAGGCGGTCACCCACCCAAGTATGAATCCAGCCCAATGTTGCTTAACTTCGGGGATCTGACGAGAGCCGGTGTTTCCAGCACTGCAAGGCCACAGACAGTTAGAACACACATTTGCAACAATCTACATAATAAGACCGTAGAACTCATCACTTTTAAGTAAGTAAGAATCAAACAATCACTTTAATCGCTTCTCATTTTTCGTGCACGCTCCCGCTAATGTGCCGAACAATTTCGTCGAAACCGTTGATTGTAAAATGAAAGAGCCCGTGTTTCAGCTGAGCTGAAATGTTTCAAAGTGGACAGCAACGATCACTGTGCAGCACGAGGCTTATCATTGCTACCTTCCAAAAAAGGGTTTTAAAGGGTTTAACGAGCGTTGACCATTCCTGGTCATCTGCCCGAAGCCCTAAGGCCAAAGTGGTCGGCAACAATAAGACCTCTGTAATTAGGCATTGTTACGCCAGTGGTCGGCACCGATATCTGAAAAAACAATGAGGCATTGTTTTGCCGGCGATTTATTCTCTGCCTCTCTCAGACAAGAAAAATGTCAAAGCCACAGCGGTAAAGGTTTAAACTTTGTTCTACAAAAGCGTATTTATTTACTTCCCATAGAAATATTGAAAAGGAGTCGGTGCTGTGTCGTACCTGGGGGTCACTGATTGAGTGAGCGAAGTGACAATTTGATTGACGAAACTTAATTAGGTCAAACATGAACATACACATGAGCTATGGAACCGTACCAGTGTTGCAAACGGTGCAGCCAACACCACCCGTACGTACAACGGACTTTGGCAAGCAATACAACATTATTATTAGCCAGCAAAGGTTTTTTCATGCAAAGATGTTTGAGCGTGCCAATTTTTAAAACGCTGCAACAACTGATCTGAGTAGCAGGATGCGCTGATTGAGTGAGTGAAGCGAACGAATATCAGCGTTTGTTAGCCAGTGTGCATAAAATTGGATTGAAAAAACTTAATTCGGTGAAACATGGACATACACATAAGCAACCAAACCGTACCAGTAAGCAAACGGTGTATATAAGACCAGCAGTGCGTAGCTCGGCTTCCTCTGGTCTTACTATAAAGTTGATTCTGAACGAGAATTTCACCCTCGGTTCATTCTGCCAAATCAAAGTATCGAACAAGCAAAAGACAATAATTACATCAGTTAGACGCATGATCGAACCGTTTATGATTAAATGAGCATAACAACGGATAACTCGAATTAGGGGAGCTTCTCTTATAAGCTAAAAGTATGAAAAATAGGTTGTTATGTGCTACGTAAGTAACACCTCCAACATCACTCAACTAGAAAGTGAATCCACTAAATATCCTGAAAAGCAAACTTGGATTAGCTGTTGCACATTCATCAAACTGAGTGTAACGATTCCCACAATGGTTATACAAAGAGCAAACCGTACATTGCGTGTAAACACAATTACACCTCCTCGAACGCTCGGCTAAGAGCGGTAGCAACAGTATTCTCGCTACCCTTCTTGTGTAATATTCAAAACGATATCCCTGAAGGCTTATAGGTAGGGCGCGTTTACACAACGAGGCCTTCTCGCTCGCCGAACGCCATTTGCTAGGCAACCGTTATTTATTTACGATTAGCTTCTAGTGTCTACTAAACGATTGTTGCAATACATAACAAATGAAATGTATCTAGACAAACGGTAGTGTGTCGCGCCAAGTTAGGCAACAAACGTCACATCAATTCAATTGTCGAGGTTGTAAACCATTGTAGCGCGACGCCATTGCGTTAGTGTCTTATATCTTGAAGCATAGTTGGGCACATTTCAGGTACTTGGGGGAAAATAATAATGCGGTACAAAAGCTTAAATTGTGTTGAAATCGAGAGCAATGACCCACCTGACAAAAATTAACTCGTGTAGGAATGCCAGCTAAGCTGCTTTCAATGCAAAATCTGATCCTCAATAACGTTGAAAATATGTTACTAGTTACTAGCTACTCCGCTCATCCCCATGTTAATTTCCATAGGGTGATTATTCATCGATACCGAGATAACGGGAAGGCTTCCAGCTATGAAATTGGGCGAATGGGTGGAGCACAATACGAACTGCGTACCTTTTTTGGTTTGGAGCTGGGGGGCGTAACGGGAATGGCGTGTGAGGGCGCGTAAGTACGAAAATATTGTTTTAACCATTGTTATTGTCGGCATCGTCTCTCATTGGACGACCAAAGTACGGACAATGACAACGTGTATACTGACGTGCGTGCCTAGACACACACTAGTGTACCACGATAAATCTAAATAACGTTGCAAAGAAATTGTATTCACGTCCAATTCACGAAAAATAAACCAACTGTAATAACAAAGTCAAAAACCGAAATAAACCAAAACATTCGCCAACTTAATCGCACCGAATAATACTTTGGACGTTAAATGAAAACTTGAACATTGCTACCGAAAGTAGCAATGTTCTAGTTTTCATTTAACCTTCGAACTATTAAGCGGTGCGACTAACCGGCGAATGTTTTGGTGTGTTCATATCACTCCTTTGAAGGGCCGAACCATTCGGAACTGGGCGGCCACTTTTACCAGTTTTGGTTTTTGATATGATTATAAATAACAACACGGATAAAGAACAAAGTGCAATAGTAATTTTAAACATTGATACAACATTGTTGTCATTTCACACTATTTTCAAGATTTGCTATACTCGTACAAAGAACAGCTTCGATCAGTGATCAGACGACGGTAGAATAAATAGCTGTTCGGCGCAGCGAGAATTCAAAATTCAACATGATGTGCATTTCAGGGTTATCGTATCGAAAACAAATCATCTAACGCTGACTTTCAGAAATCAGTCTGTCGTCTTCTACTGCAGTAAAAATTGTTTTCTTGTTTTCTTAAATCGACGCTGTCATGCCGCATGCATCGTAGGTCGTGTCGCGCGCGAAGCACGAGAAGATCTGCGTCCGCGCCGTTTCCATGGCTACTACGTATAGACAACTCGAAAGTCGCATGCTCCGGTAAAGGCGTGCAGCAGTCAGTATATTTTGTATTAACAAAGTAAAAGCTAGTAATGGAGAAAATTGTGGTTGCGTAAACCCGCCCTAAGGACGCGTTTACGCAACGACTCGCCTTTGCATTCTCGCAGCGAGAATCTAATCGCGATTTCAAAGGTGTCGTTGCCATGGTAACAACGCTACGTGGATTAGCTAAACCCGACGTTGTCTGAGTAAATGATTGCAGTCTTCTAATCTGTGCCAATAAGATAAAGAATTCCTCTTAACGAAACAATTTTCCCAGTCGCATCTGAACTCACATTATTGAGTGTTTTCGTTGCGAGTTGGGAGAACTAAAACCGCCGCCATGTTGGAATTTCAGGTGATTTCTAGCTTCTAGCTGCGAGAATGCAAATGCGAATCATTGCATAAACCCGCCCTTACACTCCAAAGCAAAAGTCTTGGGTCCTTCTGGGTTTGTAATCGCTTCAACGGATTTCCGTCTTTGAATACCACAACATAACCACAACCCGCGTATACTTCCCATTGCGAACTTCACACACAAATATTCCTTCACACAATTTGTAGAGTTGCTTTGCACACACCAAAGCTTGACGTCAGGCAGTTTTGTTTGTTATTCCTGGACGTAAGGGAAAAATACCTGGAACCCTATGACTCTTCAGACACCTCCTTTGTTCCTTGGTTAGGTTGGAAGTGTCTGCTGTCAGTCAGAATCAGCACATTTTTGGCGTCAAATGATCCTTCCCATCTCCTTCCTAACATGATAATTTATCGCCGATGTCATCCACTTGTTATCCAGGTTTCTCTATAGCTGTGTTCACTTCAGCTGGCCTCTCATGACAGGGTTTCAACATGTTGATGTGATAAATGCTGGTTTTCTGTTTGATTCTGCGGTTTCCTGTCGTCGACTCCAAACCAAGAGAATGCCGGTTCGACTCCAAGACCTGACCTAAAGTAACATAAAAACGCCTGACAGTTGGTTAAAGGGGGTTCAAAACGCAGTATGACCGAGAGAAAATCGTACGAAAATACCGTGGCGTTATATAGTAGCAGGGATATAGAGCAGTGACACGACGTAGTATTATTGTATATAACTCTATGCTGGAGCCTTAATGGGTTAGCTGCAAGGGGCACTGCAGAGAGAAACAGAAGGGCGTCATACTAAAGCCGATGCTGTGAAGAGTGATTTCTTAGACCTAAAACACGCGATTTTTGTTGTTGGAAAAATCAACGTTATTTTAAGCCTAATAAATCCGCTCTTTCGTTGTTTTTCCCTCCATTTTTATGTAGTGCACCTTGTAGTTATGCCCTCCAAAACCCATACTGGTGCCAAGCTGGTGCCAATATAGCGGCAAATGTCACTGCTCTATTGTTAACCTTTACAGATTGCTCCCAGGTGCATGACGATGTACCAAATTTTCACTAGATAATTAAAGGCGCCTTTTCACCTTTTAAACTCCTGGATGCAGCACCGTGGAATCTTCGAGCAATATAAAGAAAATAGTGGTAAAATAAAAAATGGAACTGGAGAATCTGGCAACATCTAGCACTAACTAGTACTGTATAGCACTTGCTTGCACCAAGCGTAGGAATACACAATGGCATTTCTTTTAACGAAACAAACAAGCCACGACATCCTTAAAGGGCAATTACATCCATTTTGACATGCATGTTTGACTTTTGG
>JAHWFP010124407.1:153523-172124 GCA_023313725.1 Lithobius niger | reverse complement strand
CCAAAAGTCAAACATGCATGTCAAAATGGATGTAATTGCCCTTTAATTATTGAGTGAAAATTTGGTACGTACTCCTGCACCTGGGAGGAAGCTGTAAAAGTTAACAACATCAGTGCCGCTAGATGGCGCCAGGGTATTTTCGTTCGCATTTCAATCGGTGATAGTGCCACGTTAAGGAGGTAGTGGCTTGTTTCCTTCGTAAAATAAATGACGTTGTGCATTCCCTCGCTTGATGCAAGCAAGTGCTAGATAGTAATAGATAGCGCTAGATTTTGCCATATTATACAGACTTCATTCGGTGATAGTGGCATCTTACAGCAATCACTTCACTTCGTTGGTGCCACTTCAAGAACTATCACCGATTGAAAGTCTGCAGAATCTAGCGTTATATTGTACTATCTAATGGCACGTTTACGCAACCACTCGCCTTAAATCACCTCAAATTCCAACATGGCGGCGGTTTTATGACTGCCGCCTCGCAACGAAAACATCAAATAACGTGAGTTCAGAAGCGTTTGGGAAAATTGTTTCGTCGTGAGGAATTCTTTATATTATTGGCACGGATTATAAGACTGCAAGTATTTACTCAAACGATGTCGGATTTAGCTAATCCATTTAGCGTTGTTACCATGGCAATGTCACCTTTGCCATCGCGATTAAGTTCTAGCTTCGTCGGTTCGTTAAATCAAAGGACTCTGGTTCTAGCTGCGAGATTGCAAAGGAGAGTCGTTGCGTAAACGCGCCCTAAGGGCACGTTTAGCAACCACTCGCTTTTGCATTCTCGCAGCTAGAAGCTAGAAATCACCTCAAATTCCAACATGGCGGCGATTTTCTATCTGCCGCCTCGCAACGAAAACATCAAATAACGTGAGTTCAGAAGCGTTTGGGAAAATTGTTTCGTCATGAGGAATTCTTTATATTATTGGCACGGATTATAAGACTGCAAATATTTACTCAAACGATGTCGGATTTAGCTAATGCATTTAGCGTTGTTACCATCGCAATGTCACCTTTGCCATCGCGATTGAGTTCTAGCTGCGAGAGTGCTTGCTTGCATCTAGCGAAGCAATGCACAACGCCATTTCTTTTACCGAAACAAACAAGTTACGACCTCTTTAGTTATTGAGTGAAATTTGGTTACGACCTCGTGCACCTGGGAGCAAGCTGTAAAGGTTAACAATATCATTGCCGCTAGATGGCGCCACGGTATTTTCGTACCATTTTTTTGTCGGCGTTAATGCGTCTTTAAAATGGCAATCGGAGAAATCGTGAATTCATCTCTTTAAACTTCCTACACAACGATTGATAGCAGTTCTGTTCGGTTTGGTAAAAACTGGTTGCCGCTATTAAATTTCTTATGGGAACAAAACTATCTTTGGCCGCAATCGATTCTCATAAGTTTTTTTTCTTTTTTGGGCGAACTCGTCTGCTTAATATAATAATAACTATTGCTTAGCTGCACCAGACAAACCACCCGGAAGAGACGCTTGACTGGCTCTTAGGAATGTGGTCGCTTCGTTTGACCAAGTCCTCTCAAGTTAGCAGCATTCAAAACCATCTAAACTCCGTAACAAACGACGCCACACCAAAAGCAATCAAAGGTGACCTAACATGCACCAAGTTAAAGGACCCAGTTTGGCTTATTCGATAATTAGCGACAATGAAACGCCCTTTTTTCCATTCCAAAGTTCGTGACTTTGATTTTAAAGTCTGCTAACTAGTTTAGCGCAAACTGACAAGTCCGCGGAAGCCAAGCAACAATCCGGTGAAACAGGTGGAAATATTTGCCGTATCCGGTTAGATCGTGACGAACGACTCACGCGCTAGAACACCATTCCATTCAGAAAGTTAAGTAGCCTTCTTTTGGTGATTGCGGCCCGCACTTTACGTCCAAGTGGCAGCGTGGCCACGTTTGGTTGTTAGACTTTATTTATTATGCAGAATTTATCCTACAACAGCAAAACCGCCGGTTCACCGACAGTGCATTAACCTTAAAAAATAAAAATGATAATAATAATTTGAACTCGACCTTGACTGCTGCAGGTGTGAAACGTAAACAAACTGTAATTTCGTCGTCTATTGTTCTTTGGTGCCTGTCTGGAATGTTGCGCTCAGCTCCTCCCATCGTCTATCGTCTGCTGTTTGGCACATTGTGGGAGGGAAGGAACGAGGGAAAGAAGAAGAATATGAAAATGTAGTGGAGAAATAAGTACAGGGTCGGGAGATGTCTGGGTGTTGTAATTTAGTTTTTACCAGCCGCCTAAATTCACACCGTCCGTCCGTCCGTCGGGTGGCACAATAACTCTGGTTAAGAATTCTTGCGCTCTGGTTCTACTGATTGTTTGCTACGGTATAGTCCTGTATGGGGCGCTGGTACTGTTTAATATATCGGGTGTCTGGATACACAGGGGCTCGTCGGCCGTCAATCGCGCGCTGCATGAAGATACGAAGTACTTGCAATAGCGTGCACACATTCAAGAGGGCACGCTGAGGCTTTATTTCTCTGCCACTTATTATTTTTTTTTTTTACTATTTTTGGCCCCTTTCTTGGGCTTCCCAGCTTTCTTTTTGCCGTTTTTACGGCTCTTTATTGTGTGCACGGCGTATCTTGAATCCTGCAAGTATTTTATGAGCGGCTACGTCTTCCTGGAGGGGGCGACTTTAGTCGATGGCCGCCATTGTTTTAATAACCATCTTGGATACCAACAAGGCACTCTGCTACCAAAAACGTACAATCGATTAGATGTATTCGTTCCGCGGCGAACTCAAGATAGGCCGCGGACACTACAGGCTCTTTGTCTTCGCTGCGGCAAGCATTTTTCAGTGCAGAAAACCAAAATATGGCATGTTTTTTTCTTCTTTTTGTTTCAAAAAGGGAGTATTCCTCACGGATACCGACTACATTACTTTAAGTTTACGTAAATTTCCGTGGCATATTCAACAAGTCGGAAAAGTAAACGCCCTGCTATACATCCCCTATCGTAAATGGTATGGTGCAGACCGGATGACGCCTACAAAATGTTTGAATATAGGGAAAAAAAAAAAAAGAAAAAAAAACTGCGGAAAAACAGACTAGGAAAAAACTTGAACGAAAACAAAAACTGATGAAAAGATGAGCCACGGAACAAAAGATGCCCACTCCCTCCCTTCCCCGGGAAGAAATCGGGCTATTTTAGAAATTTTGGTTGCTGAACGTACCATTTTTGAGGCTATACGTGTACTTTTCATCAACAATGAAATACTGTGTGTGTAGAAATCGGTGGTGACATGGCCGACTGTTTAATTGATGGTGGCTCAACCTTGAGTTATGATGACTTGGAATTACTTATTGCTTATGCCGCGTTGATTTCAGAGTAAACCAGGCGTTCGATGCATGCAAACCGTTATGACCTTCCGTTTGGTGGCTGTCTGCTATTCGAATACAGAAATGCAACAGGTTCTACCCTGAGAATTGATGCTATACCAACGTCATTCAGAATCATTTATTTAACTGGTTATTGTGCAAATAACCAGTTAAATAAATTAATCCCGGGCCTCATGCTTTCTTCTTCAATTCACCACATGTTACATCTTTAAAGTGAAGTGGTGGTAGTTCTAATTATGATAAATGGAGGTAATTAGGATTATATGAAAGGTGGCGAAATGTATATACTCCAACATAGGTAATAAAAACGGTTTATCGTTCTGTTGTTCAAGAATTTGAAAAAATAACGCTCAATCTCAAACAATTAAACTGAATACTCTACCGTATTCCGCTAATTTTCGACAGTGCTTTTTAGTAGATGGAACACGCTTCAACTGTCTTCACACTTGCTTTTCTTCTTTGCCTTACAACATGGCTCGCGCTTGGTTTCGAACTCGGAGGTCGTAGCCTCCTAGATTTTCCGGCCTCCTTCCATCTGTTCATAAGGCAGTCGCTTAGGTCGTCACGCACAATGTTTTTGATCGGGATATTTCTTAGGAGGTACAGGGTCTTCCCGACGTGTCCGAATTAGATGACATGATGACAAATAAAAGTCAAGGAGCGAGAGGAACGGCGGAATAGCGCCGCAGTTGGAGACAACGAGAAGAAGCACCAGTGACGAAGGAGTGACGTCATAGCGCGGTAGCAGCGCCGATGCGGCGTGAAGAGGAATTGAATGCCAGAACAATCTACAGGTGAAAAAGGTGGTAGAAATGGTTCAAGCAGGGGGATTGGCGAAGACGGGATGGAACCGCAGGAAAAGGGAAGCGAGGAACCAGAATACTGTGGTAAAAGGCAAGGAACTGAACCAGGCGGGTTGATGAAAGTCTGCTTCGTACCGGATCCTAAGGACGTTATGCCATGGCCGAATATATGTTGTATGTTGGTTACTCCGTATGGTCTGTCCTTTCCCCCCCCCTTCTCCCCCGTTCCGGCCGCAGAATGCCATGTAGGGGAACTAGAGCCAGAAGAGTGGAAGGGGAACCGCTGGAAGGTAACCGAGACCATGAATCCAGAAGAAGCGATTTGTCAAGAAGCATAGGATGGCGCGAGGAAGCGCAAACTGAACCTGGCTTGTCCAGGAGGACGGCATGAGGAAGGGCTGGACCGAATTCGCCGTACTGATAGGCAAAAGAGGGTAGACGAGAGCAGTGGCGGAACTACACGTGTTTGGGCCCCCCTGCAAAAAAATTGTTCGGGCCCCCTCCTTCGTTTGTTAAAATGTATCTTACTGTGGAAGAGCCCCGGTGAAACCAGCTAGGGGGCCTGGGGGAACGCTGAAAGCTCCCCCAGCGGGGTCTGGGGCTGAAGCATTTTATGCTATTTGAGGGCCATATTGGCCCTCCCCCTGCCCTCCTGTGGCACCACCCCTGTAGCCTAAAAAACTTTTGAATTTTAGTCAAAATTGGAATTTGAATACTGTTGAAGCAGGCTGGGATTTTAACTTTGTTGGCATGCTGCAGACGAGCTTCTTATCGTTCGTTTTGTGATAATTGTATTGATAATGATACCAACTTCTTGTTTTTACAACTGGCCGGCCTATTGGCTGGGTGAACGTGGTCACCTCCCCCCGAACCAACAGTAGGCCAACCAGTCTAAAAACGTTTTTATTTGGGGGTGTGAGTGAGGGAACTTAGCCCACCCCAAGATTAAAAAAAAAAAAACACATCATGAAAACCATAAGCCAGTCAGCCGGGCTTATTTGTAGGAGGAAAATTCGTTCCCTCTCCCCCCCCCCCCAAAAAAAATCGGCAGCGCGGATGGGCCCCCCCCCCCCCCCCCGTGTTATCCGTGTACATTTTAACAAGTAAAGTGAAACTTCAATCATATAACCCTTTTTTTTACGGCACACTTGACGTTTTTGTTTGTAATCCAATTGAGTTGCTTCTTCTAAATTTATTGCAAGTTTGCGCTCTTTTTTTTTGCTGCTCCACCCTTGACGACTGGATCTCGCTGATTTATCCTTATCCACAATAAAATCGCGCCAAGATATGCACAAACAAATGGCGCGCCCGGCCCAGCAAGTTTTGCAAAGTTTTACTTTCGGTATGAAGTGGTTGTTCCCTTAGCAACCGAAGAGGCGAAACGTAAAACGGGGGAGGGCGGAGGGAAGAATGGGATTCCCGACTATAATAGAACGCGAACAGCGAAACACAACGATCTGTGTCAACGCAAAGCCACGACGACATTCAATTTTAGTAAATAGACAGTATCGTATAAATTCGTGTGTACTAGTAAACGTAATGCATGCATGATTACAAATTGTTATTCACGCAACTTAGTTCACGTTCACTTCCATTACATTTTTTTCAGTTAAATTTAGCGTTTGTAAATTGGAATTCCTTACTTGCTTTCGGATCGTTCGAATGGAGTGGGTGGCATCTCAGTCGGGCCGGGCCCCCTTTGTCGCCGCCGGCCCCCCCCCCCCGCATTGCGGGTTTTGCGGTATGGTAGTTCCGCCACTGGACGAGAGAATCTTCAGAAGAAGGGACAACATAAGTAGAGAGGGAGGCTTAAAATCCCCCACGCTGGAGGAAGGCAAACACCATGGATGTGCAGATGACGGTCATGAGGCGAAGAAAGCTTGGTTGTGGGAGTGAGGTGCCAGAAAGGGATAACGAAAACAGTCGTCGTAGAAGCCTTAGGACCGGTAGGTAGATTGCAGACTTTGCATCACAAACGTGGAGCAGTATATGACGCCCGCCCCATTCGTTGTTCACTGCTGTGGGTGTGTGTTGTTGTTATATCTATATATATATTTTTTTGATTTTGTAGCATCAGAACCCGTAGCAAGATTCTTATTGCAAACATGAAAACAGTGAATCGGAAAGGAACAGGCAACTTGATGAAACAACAAAGGTAGTACTGCAGACGGACTGGCCAGGTCTGGAGGAATCAGGCAGAAGGATCATAGCGCCGGATGAATAGGCGAAAGGTCCGTTGTGCAGGAAGCATGATTGGACCAAGAGGAGGGACCAGGAGTGGAAGCGGGCGGAACGTTGGAAGCACAACACAGCGAGAGCGGCATGATGCACGGAATTGAAACATGGATTCTGGAAAGAAGAATCGGTGAACGAGCTACAAATGACAAAAAGTCCGGGGACCGAAAGCTTTTTGAACAAGGTTCGGCAATAGGTGAGACCGGAGTCGGTACCAAATAAGTCTTTGAAGAAAGCTCCAATCATAGGAGACACGGAGAAATGCCGCCTGGAAAGTCTGGAGAGGGCGGAAGCAGGGATGGTTCTGAAGGAACGGAAGGGCCTGCAAAGCAACAAGCCACAAGGACTGATGGACGGGCCACACTCTAGATTGGACACAGTGGAATGCCAAGGAAAGCAGGGAAAGGGGACCAGCAGTCTGGAAGTCGGCCGGCTCGGAAAGGGAGTGACGGCGGTCCCAGGGCTGTGAAGCAATGACAGATGCTGAAGAAAGAGAAGGTGGCGACCCGCGAGCCGGTGGCAGGACTTGGGAACAAGAAGAATCAAAGGGTCTGAAACGGCGCGATCCAGACGAGTGACTAGTGGAGGACAACAGGGAAGGCACTCGGAATCGTTGGCCCAGTAAACGGCTGAGTAGGCTGGAGAACAAGGCTGATGGTGGCGGAAACGATCGGCGAACCGCCCGAAGCGCCGGGCCAGGGCGGCCTGGGACAACCGAAGGGATCAGGGCAGACGAGGTATACATACTGTGCGGGTTCTGGTTGTGGAACCTCAAGGGTTGTTCCCGGAAAGGAAGGGAACCGAATCGGTTCCACAGTCGCCAGAAGAGTCAGCTAAGGCCAAAATCACAGGAGAGTCCATAGGAGTCGTGATCCGGGTGGAACCGCCAGGTCTGCTGTCAGAAGAATGGAGAACGAGCTCACAAGACCCACGCACATTGCTACTAGGAAGAAAGATAAGGTCCGGACCGCTGCGCCGGCTATATATAGGAGGCCTGTGCTTACGCATGGGCAGCGAAGGGGAAGGTTACGAACGCGGCAGGGAAGACAACTTTTCAACTACGGATAAGAGCTCCGACTGGGGGGATTGGGGACTGCTAATATAAAAACAGGTAATGTATATTGTCGTTGGCTATTATTCTTTCATCGAAGCCTAATTATATCATTTATCTTAATTAGAAAGGCTGCTGCAGCAGTTAAAGATGCAAGTTGTGGTAAATAGGCGTAAAAGGCGCAGTGCTACAACGTAGATAAAATATCATAGCTTAGCTCCTAATTGCAATAGATCGTTTTAATTACCCTTGCTGGAAAGCTACATCTCCTTCATCTAAGCCTAATTACACCCATTTATATTAATTAAAACGGCTACTGCATCAGTTTAAAGATGTAAGTTTTGGTAAATAGATGCAAAAAGCATAGCGTTACAACATAGATACTTCCATACCTAAGCTCCTAATTACAATACATCGTTTTAATCACCCTTGTTCCAAAATGTACATCTCCATCTTTGATCTGAGCCCAAGTACATCTATTTATCTTAATTAGAACGGCTACTGCAGCACTTTAACGATGTAACTTGTGGTAAATAGACTCAAAACGCACATCACTACAACGTAGATAAACTGCCATAGCCTAGCTCCTAATTACAATAAATCGTTTTAATTACTCATGTTAAAACATATACATCTCTACCTTATATCTAAGCCTAAATACATCCATTTATCTTAATTAGAACTGCCACCGCGTCACTTTAAAGATGTAACTTACGGTGAATTGAACAAAAGTGCAGTGCTACAGCAGAGAAACAGCCGCAGCATATCGCCTAATTACTAACACACTAACTACGGAGTTGACCTGGTGATTGCTAGTTACTAGTCATTACAAACGAACCGTTTTTGAGTAATAATTCAAATCTGCCTCTACTCAATAAATGTATTTTAAAATTATGAAAAATGCTTGAATTTTGCCACCATTTTGGTCACCAGCTTAGATATCTTGTCGTGTGGAGCCCTGGTACCTTTTCAGAGCATTTTTTTGAATTCGGCAGCCCTATTAACCAGCAAGCAATTGACACCAAACTTAGATACATTAGCATACTTTTGAATTATTTTATTGTGTGGTGCCCATTTAAAAAAAACCAAAATGGCCGCCATGTTGGTTTTTGGTCAGGTTACCAGTTCAAACCCCTTCCTTGAAGTTTCTCACGGGTGTAGCATGAAGTACACGGGAGATTCTGTTATCCTCACAAAATGCAGTTCCGGTTTTCCTGAAGAATTTGCTGCTGACACGCAGAACTAAACGTGGCGGTTCGTGGTAACTTTCCTCACGTGTTAAGTTACAGGGAAACGCCACGAACCGCCATGTTTAGTCCTGCCTGTCAGCAGCAAATTCTTCAAGTTTCCCTGTAACTTACGTGTTAACTTTTGACCAATCGGACGCTTGCCTGGGAAACCGTTCCAACGAATTTAGCATTTCAATGCCGCACTCTGCGGGTGGGTACTAGTCTGGGTTCATAAACAGGCAAGGACTCCGGCCCCCCCCCCTCCCCCTTCCCCGGCAATCTCACTTGACATTTTTTGTCAAGGATTAGCGGATAAAACTGTGATGCATACAGGAAAGACACACTAAAAACAAGATGCACTAACACTGCATTAGTAATTCGACGTGTCGTATGGTAGAATAAAAAAAATTTGTAATTGACGTATGAAGTTGGAACGGCAGACATACCAACAGGACACTGCTAAAAAATCTAAATGCATGGTGTACTGAAGAATATCTGCTATATTGCACATTATATTAAAAAAAAATGTCTCGTAACGTTTGCTACTACGATACGGCAAATGAGCCAGAATCTTGTGTGCGACAATGCAATCACTGACCAGATAACTTTTCATCGGACGCTGATATTGGTTTTCTTAAAAAAAAAAAAAATGAAAGCTTCGTTGTTTTACAGTTTCACGTACCCGTTGTTCTTGTTCATCAGACTTTTACATTTTTAAAATCTTCGAACACCATATTTCATACATTCAGCAGGTAATTGGGTGGGGGGGGAGTAAGAGAAATCAAATTGCGCTGAGGGTACGTTAGGTTGATTACTTTAAATTTATAAAGTAGTTACACTTTTTAGGTGTATTAGCAAAGGTCAAAATATTGCCACAAAATTGTGACAAAGTCCACATTGAATATAACACTGCAATTTCATGTTGCCAATTTTTGTTAGGCTACTCAATACAAAGTACTTGTTTTACTAGCGTTTTATAATTATCTTTATTATTATTATTTGTAATTTTAAATCTGTGGTTAAAACTAATGTCGAACCAATAAAACTTACGTGAGTCTTCCTGTTACGGATTTTAAAAAAATCTGAAAGTAAGAGGCCATTAGGAATATCCTGCCCTTCCCTCCCTCTGGCCAGTCCGCCACTGTGAAAACAGGACATCATTCGCTTTGCTCACTCGTTCAATAGGAAACAACACCACAAATACGCGTAATAAAATACTGTAATATATCGCACCCGAAAAGCAGCGAGGATGGCGCAGTAATTAACAGCAAAAGTCTTATATGAGTATCGCATTCATTGTACCGTTCAGATTCAATCATACAAATTCGGTGTACCATCCAGATCACCGCAAAGGTAAGTGATGACTCACTTTGTGTTGTTCTGCGCCATACGAGAGGAGCCATCTCGACGTACACGATAGCCTCTAACCGACCGCAATGTTGAAGAGCTGACTTGCCGAAATGAGCAGTTACACGCCGCAATTTTTCGTATGATAGGCGTTGAGCGCACACCTTTACGCCGAGGAAGCGCTGACGTCAGCCACTGATCGTGTACTATTTGACGACGGTTTTTCGCTCAGAGACCTTTTTAGAGGTTAGCGAACTAAAACCACTCTAACTAAATTAACTAGAGCATAATACCATGTGTACTGGCGCACTGCAAGTCACCCACCCGCATACTTGAATTTTGTTGGATCAGAATTGAACAAATGTGCCTGGCTTTTGAGGAGATGTCGCTGACGTAAATCGGCCACCCCCGTTTTTTGGCCAGAACCGCATTAATTCGACGTGTGACACGTCGAATTAAAAACGCTATTAAAAAAGTTATTCAAGTTTTTTGGGGGAGGGGGGGTGGGGGAGAATTGCAGGGTGTCCTGACCGTAGTGGCCCAACGGGAAATTCCTGCTTTCCCGGTGGGCCAGTCCGTGCCTGCACAAAAATTAAACTTTTAAGTATAATAATACCTTAAAAAATACTACTGCAACTAGGGTAAGAAATTACTACTGTTTTCCCAGCGTCATCCACCACTGTTTTTCTTGTCTGTTTACATGCAGTTTCGGAGCAGGAAAAAAAAAAGGAATCTAGGCCTATTTGAAAAAAGAAAAAGCGAACCTATAAGAGACGAACAAAGTGTAGGCTACAAAATAGAATAAATACTAGGATGGAATAATAAATAAGAACAAAACTTGTATTGATTCTTCGAACAATCAATCACTCTTCACGTCTGACGTATGGATCAATCACTGTTCACATTTGGCATGTGGGTGCACAGTGTACTTCAATCAATCAGTCTTCGCGTTAAGCATGTGCGCGCACTTCTTCGAGAAGCTGCGATGGGCTGTGTTGAGCTAGGGGGACACATCTCGCAGAACTAATGGCGGCCTCTGTCGCGTAGTTTGGAAACTAATGGACCGAATTCAATCCGATAGCTCTTTGGCGCGAGTAGGGAGTTCTACGTTAGGGGCCGTCCATATATGACGTCACGCAAATTGTGCTCCGTTTTATACACCCTTCCTCCCGTCACGTAGTGTCACGACTGCTACAATCCCCCCCCCCTCCCCTTATAAGATGATGTAAAAAACGTCGACTCCGTCCAGGGCTTAATTTCTAATTTGAAAAGTACCGGAACTAACACTTGTATGCAACAGCTAGGGGGTCGGGGGGAGCACTGTAAGCTCTCCCAGCAGGATCCAGCTTTAACGATTTTTACCTATATTTCAACATCTATTCTAGCTTCTGGAAGGTATTTTTTCAGATCACATCCGCACAATATGTTAGTTGGTTTCACCTATTTTGATGTATTTTAGGGGAACAAATGTCCCCTTTTGCCACTCCTCCCTGATGTGCCTTTAAGGACCCGGTGGGGAGGGGGGGGGGGATTGATACCCCACAACTGACAGCTGTGACATCAGAAATTGAAATAAAAAAAAAACTAATGCAAATTTTTATAGCTGATACATCACATGTCTACTTTCATTTTTATTATCGTTTTAAAACATACAAGACGCCAAAGAGTATTTTATGAACAATTTTTGCTACATCACCGGTTCCAACGTGATCGCTACGCAGCGGCACGGGACGAGCAACAGAAAATTGGAATCGTGGGCCAGCGGACCATGGTCATAAAACTAAACCCATATGACCAATTCATTTTTTTTACGATGGCTGTAGTATTAAATCAAATTCACTAAATGGTATGGTAATTTTAAGTCGGTTTAGGATGAATTGCATTTATTTTGAAATTGCACGTGTTTCCCAACGCTAGCGACTTTCCTGTACAGGTAAAAATTTAAATGCTGACCTTAAAGGAACCGGAACACCGTTCTGTGTTTAAAAAAGAATCGGAACGCTGTTCCGGACCAATCCGACCGACCAAGAGGAACAAATTCGGAAAGTTTGTTAATTATTTTTTGAAATTTTTTATACTATTTTTATTTAATTATTTTTATTTATTAATTAAAAACACACCCCACACAAATATACATTTAACGATAGCACCAAGCAAAATAAAGACAAACAGTTGTGATCATATGGAGGTGATTTACAGTTGGAAATGACAGCAGTGATTTACGCTGAGATATAAAATTAAGCTGGTTGGAAACAGGGAAAAGGTTATCAGGAGAAATAGTTTTTTTTTAAGTAATATTTTATGCAAAATAATTTATGCTGCAAAAAATAAAAGAATTGATCTGTAAAAAAAAAAAAGAACGTCACACAGCATATCCTGCCTTCCCCGTTCTTCTCGCATAAAGTCATTTACAGATGATATTTAGCCTAAAAGGAGGCCAGACATTCCCAGTTTTACACTTCTGTTCCTTTAGATGACGGCAAAACACAACAGACGTCGATAGAACAATTTTTCACTGCGAAAAATTCTTTGCTGGTAGATATTTTTTGATGAGAGAAAGTTGTTACTGTCCTGAGCACATGCCTTTGCCACAGATTGTTTGGTTACTCTGAGGGCAGGGTTAATTATAATTATGTTCTTACATTTATCCAACACAATTAAAATCGTTCAATGTGTTTATTTATTTATTTATTTATTTGTGTGAACATCTACTCCTCTTGAAATAGTGGCGTCAAAAATTAGAGAAAAGGTTTGGGAGAAAGGGAATTTCTCCGAATTTCTGTTAGGCATATTCTGAATTCAAATTAGGTCCTAAATACCCGAAATTAACGAAAAATGACCGTGTGCAACAATCAGCAACAATCACACAACAATACATGACGTCAACGATTGTTGACCAAATCTTTTTCGTTGAAGCCTCGAACTTTTCGGGAACATTCATCAACAATGGTTAGGCGGCAACAGACCAACAAAGAGCAAGTCAGTAAACACACACAGCTCTGCTCAATAGTGAGTTGTGTGTTTTAAAGGTTTTGGGAGATACACTTTATTACAAGGTAGCCTCAAATTAAACGCATTAGCGGTTGGGATTGAAGAGAAGAGACAAACGCTGAAACGAGTAGGCTAAAGTTACAGTGAAAATGTGCAGTAAGAGTTGGTCCAAATTACATTGATTCAGTCACGTATCTGAGGAAATGTTTGCGCTGAAAATCAGCGTTTGTCATCAGAAACAGCACTTTTTCCTAAATACAAGTAGTAAGTAATCGGCTAAATATTTACTCAGCAGTGGAAATGGACGACTCTGTACGTTAAATAAAAGGTCATCGGCCCCAACACAAAATAGCCAACAGGTAGATACGTAATGCTAACATTACAATTATTCTGGGATGACATTAATACAGGAACAGTCACAATTTATAGTCCAAATAGTTAGGTCATGAGCTGAAGCATTAGGAAAAGTGCACACTACATTCTCATCTTTTTGGATGTCAGAGGGATAGGAGTTTCAAGAAATATCCACACGAGTCGATCCAACAGACTCATGTAGAATACAGTCGTTACAAGGGATGACACTTACAGATGAATAGTGACAAAGTACGCAGACTCCTAAACCTTTTTTAAAGAGGTGTAGCAATAAGGAATCAGGTGTAAGAATAAGGAATGGTCCTATGTTAATTCTGAAGACACATTTGTAATGTAAGTCAGATATGGGGAAGCCAATGAAGATATTTCCAATGACCTTGAAAAAAGCATTCATGGTCATCTGCATTCTATCTTCCAAACGGCGCAAGATACGGCAAAAAAGTGAATTACAAAGTTGTACGCGAGCATCAACCATGACAAACTGCGAAAACAGATTGAAAATCGGAACATAATTGCAATAGTTATGAGGAAAACAAAATAGCAACAAAGTCTTCCCTGAACGTTTTAACTGCCATGCAGTGAAGCTTAGGGGTTGCCTCTACAAGCGGATGCACTATGTGATGCGAGTCTTTCCTGCGTCAATCAACGCAAGTGCAGGGCCGTAGCTGCCGGGGGGGAGGGGGGGGGGGTGCCGGGGGGGTTAGGGGGCCCCCCCCCCCCCCCAGTCACCAACAGAGGGGGCAGCAAAATCGTTTACCTAATCTTTAATAAAAAGAAATAATAATTCAAATTTCAACAGATCATGTATTACTTTCAAAATTGAAGCTCAACATAATTTCAAAAATAGAAATTATTTTGACAATAATTTTAAATACCACTGACTGGTCAAAATAAATTGCAGCTTATTTTACGATTACGTAAGCTACGATATAATCAGTGCAGTCAGTGGTTTAAGCTCTTCCACCATCATTGGGTAGTTTCCTGCGTTACAAAGAGCATCAGTCGTCAACACCACGGCTGATCCCTCATGGGCCAACCAAAGGCGTCTGGGTGAAGGTTATCACCTTGGGTCCCCCCTACCACATGCCCCTCTGCAAAAGCACGATTTCATATCCCTTAACCGAACCGTGCCACGGCAAGGTTGCTGTCATAATGAAAAGAAAGCATGAATCTGGCGCCCAAATCCGAGCCAAAAACAAAAACGAGGAAAGAAGATTTTTCTTGAACATTAACATGAACGCATTAACCTGAACGCGTATTGCTAAATAAATTTCTCAAGAATATAAAAACAGTACCCTTCAGAAGCCAGATAAAGCAGTGATGAACAGTAAAATGCTTCAGCTTCCGGGGCTCTGCACCGGACTCCGCTGGGGGAGCTTGCAGCGCTCCCCCATACCCCCTTTTTGGCTACGTTCGGCCCCCTCCCACAATTTGTTTCTGGCTGCGTCATTGTAGACGGGGGCACTAAAAAAATCAACTCCCCCCCCCCCCCAGTCAACATAACCTTGCTACGGCACTGCGCAAGTGAACGAGTGCAGTTCAGTATGCAATTAAAGAAAACAACGTATGACACGGATTAGGCCTAAATTAGAAAGCCACGTTCGGTATGTGATTATTTTCTGGTTTTACATTTTATATGTTTTTGCGGCGCTTATGCCCCTTTGAGTGACATCCAGCCCGGTTGCCACAATCGCCAAAACGCATTGTTGCTACGAACGCCCATACTTCATTTCCGAAGGCAGAAAAACTTTTTTGGGGGGGAAGTGGTGGTGGTCGAAAATTACATCCCAATTTTCGCCCCCTGCTACTATAAAATGTACGACCAATGTATTGTTAAGGGATGATTATTTTTCTTGTGTTGTGAAGTGTATGGTACCATAATGGGAGAAAAATATTTGAAGTAAACAGCGAATAAATCGAAATTTTCAAAGATTTTCTCCTCGTTCTTTGGGGCACTTTCATTCCTGTCCCTGTCAGCCGTCTCCCCCCTCAGTTATATTTATGTCATGTCTTCCAGTCAGTAATATGTACGCTTGAATAATGCTACAATTAGCCTACTACTACAAGGTAAAATTCCCCCCCCCCCCCCAACCCCCACCAAAAAAAAAAACAACAACGTTATTTGCGCATACGAATGCCCACACCTTTAAACCTATTTTTCCACCCGACCACCTTATTTTCGGCGCATTCTGATCGTAGGCCTATCCTGCATTTTTCTTGAAACGTATTTCCTGAAAAAAAAAAGCTGATGAAAGTACTTTGTTTTAAAGGGGGGGGGGGGAGGATGTGCGTTGTCCTAGGTGGCGGAAATATAAATCTGTCTTTGCCAGTGAGTAAATGACGCTAATTCATCTTGTCAATTGTTTCCTGTTAACCATAAACTTATAATTTACCTTTTAATGGAAGTAACCTGTAATGAGATGATAATGATTTAAGAAGCTGTTAAAAAGTGCTGGAATTCGAAAGTCCAGGGTTTTCCCACCTCTGGGTTTAAGTGAGGGCATTCGTAACGGCAAAACGTTTTTTCATTGATGGGGTGATTGTTGCGACAGGCCTGGAAATCACTCAAAAGGGCATTAATTAGGCTTCGGCCAAAAAATAAATAAATGTATATTCAGAAAGTAATCACATTTCGAATGTGACTTTCTCTGTTGTGCTCGGCCTAATCCGTATTCGTGTTCGTTTACTGCAATCTGAAAGTTAATTGCACTCATTGCTGCAGGAAAGATATGGCTCGCATGCACTCGCTTGTAGAGGCAGCCCCTATGCTTCACTGCATGGCAGTTAAAACGTTCAGGGAAGACTTTGTTGCTATATTGTTTTCTTCATAACTATTGCAATTATGTTCCGATTTTCAATCTATTTTCGCAGTTTGTCATGTTTGATGCTCGCGTACAACTTTGTAATTCACTTTTTTGCCGTATCTTGCGCCGTTTGGAAGATAGAATGCAGATGGCCTTGAATGATTTTTTCAAGGTCATTGGAAATATCTTCATTGGCTTCCCCATGTCTGACATACATTACAAATATGCCTTCAGAATTAAATCTGGACCATTATATCGGCAGTTATTTGCGTGTGACCAGACTTTTGCCTCACCCTGCATACATACCTCTTCTCCTCCGGAAGTCAGTAGGCTAAAAATGTGAGAAAGGTGTCGGAAAAAATGAAATAATCCGGTTTTCGTTTAGGCGTATTTTCGTGGTCCTAGATAAAAGTTTTGTCCTCGAAAAAAGCGAAAAACCCATTTGGACCATTGTTGAAACCAATATTTCGAAGTTGATTGTTAGCTTCGGAATGTCAAATTTTCCTGCTGGGAGGATGGTCCATAATTGTTGTGAGTGGGAGTTTCTGAATAAACCTCATTCAAGACTGAGCACGGGGGAAAAGGCTGTTGGAGTTGCTTTATGGCTATTTCAAATCCAATACCACAGGATTCCCGTTTAGCAATTAAATTAAATAACATTTTGCGAAGATACGAAGAAGATTAAATACTAAATACTAAATTACGTAACGCAAGTACATTGACAAGAGAAAAGGGTGTAAAGAATATTTTACGTCTGCATTTGTAACGATTCAGATAGCAAGAATCTACCAGTAGTGTACACGTAAAGCCATTAGCTGGTTCTCTCCTTATTTGTAGAAAACACGAGCAGCTTTGGCGATGAGTTAGTTCCTTGCATAGGACTAACTTACGTTCAAACTGCACTACATGTTGGTTTACTACGTTAACAAATTCTGGCAATCCTAGCAAGGTGTTTGCTGTAGATGTGGCAAAGCACGAACAGTTTTGCGTACGAGTTAGTGACTTGCAGCATGGAAGCTCCTCGACCGTAACGATTCAAACTTAGTTCAGACTGTGCTATATGGTTGGTTTACTTGTTAACAATTCCTGGCGAGGTGATTGCTGCAGGTGTGGCGAAACGCGAGCAGCTTTGGGTACGAGTTAGTGCCATGTTGAGACCTAACTTACGCTCAAAAGGTTGCGTGTTCACTTGAGGACCTAAACAACAAACTTCTTAAAATGAGTGAAACAAGAAAACCCATGTAAAATGTAGTACTAAAACAAATTACAATTGATGTGTGGTTCATGGTGGCCAGCTCTGGTGGTACAAACACACGAATTGTGACAAAATATGGAGTCATCTAAACCTTATTTAAAGAGGTGCATGTTTTTGGGCATGAAATATAAGTCAGTATGTTAATAAGTAACCTCCTCGAGCAAAGCGAGACGACGCCAACGGAGCGAGCGAAGCGAGCGATGTGGCTAGTAAGACTTATGTTTTTAATAAACTAACTACTGGTTTGCGGTAAAAGGTCGATGGGCTATTGTAAATGGGCGATGGTCGATGGTTTATGGTAAATGGTCTAAGGTAAATGGTCGATGATTGATGGTCTACAGTAGGTACTTGTTTTTTTTTAATAAAAATAAAAAAGTATTAGAGTTCACTCGAATAAAAGGAATCATAATTTGAACTCCAATTCCAGGGAATAAGGGTTATTTTTATTCATTGGTTATGTCAGGAAGTGAACTCAGTTTGTGTTTGAAACGAGTCGTGTCTGCGTTATGTGTGTGTTCTCCCAGACGGCTTTGTATTGCATATATTCCACACTGTCTATAGTGAGTGAAAACTATAGACCTTTGATTTCAGAGGTCGTGGGTTCGACTATAGTCTGACATATAGTCCAAAAGGCAACGTAAATAGGTTCGCATCCGTATTTAGTTATAGTGAGTGAGGCAAAGAAACATTTGCTCATCCATTATTAAAAAAAGAACAGTATTATTTGTCGTAAAATAAACATACAATTACTACAGAGAATTTAATAATGCAGTGGATGTCGTATCTGTCGTGTTCCTGGTGACAATGCAAACAATGGTGACGTGCGTCCTCTAAATGAGCGCTGTTACCGTCTACTCTCCTAAATAAAACGAAGCAGGTTGAATTCGGGCGGGAAATATTAAGTGGAATTTCTCACAAAATCTTAATACTCAAGTTTGAAATCTCTCTCGGTTATGGAACGCGTTCTGGGCTAAAGTACAAATTAAAAACATTTAAACGAGCGATATATCCAACCGTCATTCTCTGTCGTCCACCCTCGGGCTACTGACTGACAATAATATTAATAAACAAAAACGGAACGTTAAATGTTTAGAGTAAGGATTTAAAAGTCAAAACCTAGAAGGAACACGGACAAGTTTTGACAATCAGG